>WUAT03141562.1:0-12328 GCA_010015005.3 Ulmus americana | reverse complement strand
TTATTTAGGCTTGTATTTTGATGTTGGAAACAATTATTTGCTTATTTTCTCTCTTTAATATTTATAAACATGCAAAGGTAAGAGAATAGAGAGTAGTGGTGAGGATAAGAAAAAC
Organism: Ulmus americana; assembly: GCA_010015005.3. Lineage (NCBI taxonomy): Eukaryota > Viridiplantae > Streptophyta > Magnoliopsida > Rosales > Ulmaceae > Ulmus > Ulmus americana. The sequence goes on along the minus strand of WUAT03141562.1, from coordinate 12,213 downwards.
AAATGGTAATTCTATTTAGAACAGAATAGACTATTTAAAATAACAAAACAAACAGAAACTTTGTGTTTCGGTATCACAAAGAGCGTAAATTTCTAAATAATTGTTTTTGAATTGAAAACAAACCTGACCAAATTTTTTTAATTCATTGCTAAAACAAATATATTATGAAATATGAAGATACAAATTAATACCCTTCAATAGGGCATATTTTGGTCTTGGGAAAAGCAATAGCAATTTCATAATCCATGTAAACAAGGCAGGTCCACAGCAAAATTGGACAAAAAGCTAACTAGTGCTTCTGCTTTTAACTAGGATAAGAAAAATTGATCACAAGATACCCCAACAAGCATAAAGCAGCTAGAAACACTAATGGTCACTTTTTAGTTTAATATAAGCTTAATAATGAAATACAGGTCCTAAGAGCAATTAGTATAAGCTAATTGATTCCAAGGGATATGCGAGACAACCAGCTATGTCGGTGAAACTGAAATTACAAGCCACAAAAACTAGCCATCAAAAAAATGCCAAAGTGCATAATTTGCTTTCAGAGTACAGAGCTATATCTTATCTCTCCCATCAAAACAGGCTCATGGCCCACAACCTGAGATACTCCCACCACTTCTCCTAACAATATATATATATACGCATATATAGATCAAAGTCTGGCAAGTATAATTTAGTTCACACCCTTTTAATCTGAAAATAAAATCCCACCTCAGAGACAACCAAAGGAGTCTCAGCAATCACATGAACAAATAAAAAGCAGAGACTAGCCATGCAAACTGCTACAAGTAGTAGAAAGAACAAGCAACGATTCAACGATGAACAAATCAAGTCGTTGGAAGTTATGTTTAAGTCGGATTCTAGGCCGGAAGCAAGTGCAAAACAGCAGCTGGCAGGTGAACTTGGTTTGGAGCCTCGCCAAGTTGCTATATGGTTTCAGAATAGGAGAGCCAGGTCAAGGACCAAACAGCTTGAGCAAGAGTATAGCATACTAAAAGCTAGTTACAACAACTTGGCTTCTGGCATCGAGTCCCTGAAAAGAGAGAACCAAGCACTACGCAAACAGGTACACAATTCTATTTTTGGTCAGTAGTTTCAAGCTGCCAACACAATACTTAACCAGCTCTAACACAAAGGAAGGACTTTTGGTTACCTTTTTGCAGTTGCAGGAGTTGAAGAGTCGACTTGGGAATCGAATTGGAGAAGCTGTCTTTGAAGCAAAAGCTGCACCAACCCTTCCGTTTGAAGGTTGCAGAGATGAAGTGGAAGTGCATCCTAGTGAAGATAGCAGCAGAAATGTTGGGAACTTTGAAAAAGAACCTGAGCTTTTAGATTTGTCTCAAAGCACGGATGGTTCTATGACATCATCTGTCAACTGGTGCAGCTTAGCGTCGACCTGTTATCTTGATGAGTCGAGTTCACAGTGGTGGGAGCTCTGGTCCTGATGAATTGCACAAGATATGCTGAACATGTTCTTCCTTTGCTAAAAATGTCTAATCTTGTTTGACATGAAGACCATAACAAGAGAGAGAGAGACATTGGGAGGCGTTAGTTCAATTCTTTGTAAGAATTCTAACTCCCTCTTTCAATCTCCGTGTAGATATCGAATATCTTAAAGCAGCTTCCAAGCCAGAGTTACTCCTGTAATTACAAACTATGTTGTCCTAAATCCAACTTCCTAGTTTATGTTTACGTACTAGTGGCAATGTCATATTAATTCAGGGTTCTAAAGAAATGAAGCAGCAGCTGAATATAAAAATGAAACCCCATAAGAGTGCTCATAATTAATTATAGGCAAGACTGCAGTACGAACAACAAAATTATACTAAAACGCTATAAGTTTCGGTGGACATCCACTCTTCCTGCGTCATGACATCCAGATTCTTTAAACATAATTTAAAGACTCACAAGTTGAGCCTTCTCTGTTCAGCTATCGAAACAAAGTAAAATTATGAGTTTTTCAGTGTGCAAGACTTGATCTCGTTGTTTCCAATAATTAAGAAGACACCAAAAGTTCGCCATCAACACAAACTTTGCAACTTTAAACAGTAAGAAAAAGGCCAACAGGTTGTTCCAAATCTTACACCAGATAAAAAGTAAGGACAAACACAATCCTCCACCGATCACATTTCTGTTCCTAAATCATTAAACTTCCTTGGAAGCCTCTTATGTCAGGGGCAACCCCCTCTCTTTAATTACAGCAAATAGCGAGTATATCTCAGGCAAAAGCACAGAATGCCATAGTCAATCAGCTATGTCAACCCTACTACTAAAAAAATGCAGGCTACCACACTAAACTAAATGATAAATGAATAATATGTCCAAATATAATGCCAGAACACCAAAAAGCATGCATACAAAATATACTAAAATAAGTTTCTGTCATTCAACTTGTATGTAACATGATCAAAGTTATAACATTCCCACATTTTCCCTCACAACTAACTTGCTTAAGCAACAAATAGTGCTCTGCTACATCCATATTTCCATGTGGCCAACCCATATGATTACATACATGGTAAGAGACCTTCAGATCTTCGTACATACTGAAACATACACTTAAAGCTCGGGCTTAACCTTCAAATCCCCATTTGGTATCATGTTTTGTGCTTGGCGCTTCGCTTCCTGCATTACAGGACAGATGAAAAGGGCTTGAGGCACGTAACAATAAACGCAAAACTTAATTAGAAAGAGCCAGACTGGCTACATCTCAAATCACACAGGAAAGGACTGAGGTATTACTCCAAGAAAACAAAGGAATGCCGGAGACATTTCTGAAATCTTAATAAAACCTTCTGCAATATATTAATCATTAAGATTCAGGATATAACTTACAGAGGCAGAAGCAGCACGGATCTCCCTATAAGATTCGACGTCATCAGGAAATGCCTGTTCGAGTTCCTCCAAAAGATGCTTTCGTAGACCCTGAGAAAAAAGGAAAAATTTTAATACTATAAATTTAAAGAACAGATATGGAAAATACTAAATGCGTAAATGAACAAAATAAGTAGGTAAAAGATCACCTTGAAGGCATCAGTTTTGCCCTTGGTCATTTGGTTTTTGGTAATGCAACTGTTTAACACATCTCTCGTAAATTCATCAGGATTTTTCCCGTCATCAATCAGACTACAAACAGAAAATATATTAAAAATCAGAAAACCAAGAAGCAAAACTAGAAAATAATAAGAAAAATCACCCCAACAAACTCACTTGAGAACTTCCATAGGAACCTGAATGTTACATTTCTCCGATAACTTAGACATGTTTTCCAGCTCCAAGACAAGAGAATTGCTACAATATTAAAAAAAAAAACCAAAAAAAGGTAAGATGACAAATACCAAACACAATACAAAGCATAATTCAATTAGAAACCATAAACGATTGGATCAAAGGGTATCAAGAGAAATACAGGCGTTGGAAAAGGGGAAGCTGCGAAGCGGCATTGAAGGAAGACACAGTAAGGTAGAGTTGATGAAGCAAGCCAAGAGTTTTCTGGATAGAGTTAATGACTTGGTTCAAATTCTGCTTCGACTCGTCCACAGTTGCTCCGGCAGCTCCATTATCATTGGTTTGAGGTACCATCATCCCATTTCCACTACTCCCACCAGTCCCTGCAGCCCCACTCTGCAATGGATCCATCGAAACTGCACTTCAAAGCTCCTCCAAACCTATCTCTATTATCAACACCTACCAAACCAAACTTTAACTATTAGTCATAATCTCCAAATGGGTATCCTCGTCTTTAATTACTAGTCTCAATTTTACCGATTTAAAACAACCCCACCATCCAAAAACACAAGAAATATGAACATAAACAACCAGAAAGTGTAAAGATTAGTTCTTTACATTATTAACAAAAAAAATTAGCTAATTGAGTCGATTCCAACATGCTAATTCTAAAGAAACATTGAAATATTTCTTCCTTAATTCTAAAATTAGTTGTTTGGGAGCTTAATTGTGATCGACCAAGAGAATTGAGAAAGCTTACGTGTAAATTAGGTCTAGAGATCGAAAGACCGAAGAGATTTTTCTGATTCACTTCGAAAATTTACTCCGAAAGCTTTGCTAGGTTCCTTCAAACGCAGACTTTCGGCACCGGAATTAACCGCCAATTTCCTCCCAAAAGACTTGAGATTCAGAATTTGGCTTCGCCCTCCAAGAGTTTTTCTCTATCCTTCTCTCTCTTTTTCTTAGAACTTCGCTAAGTTAATGGGCCGGCCCCTGCTTATTTGTAATGGGCTGGGCTATGTACTTTCCAAGTCATCGTAACTACTAAAATCAATTCTAACTTGATAAATTTTACATGTATAACTCTTATTGAAATCAATGATAACTAAAATAAAACTCACCAATTTATTCTCGTTAAAAATAATCAAAAACAATCGTTTTGGACAACTGTTTATCAAAACGGTCATTTTGTTACTGAAAATCTAATTGTAGAGCCATATTCATCTTTTCTCTTATTTATATATATATATTTTTTGAAATAACTCAATCATAACTAGGGCAGCAGATTTTTATTATGAGATTTTGTTTTCAACATTCTCAATCATTCTATTCAAACTAACACAGATAAGGCTTCGATCGAGAAAAGAAAAAAAAAAACTAATAAAGAATAAAGATAAGAAAATTTACTAAAAAATAAAATAAAACAAATAAAGATAAGAAAATAAAAATCATCTTTCCACGTGTTTCCTAGTTTATCAGATCCTCATTCAGTTACAAGTGTTAAAATCGGATTGTTAGCTTCAAAATTTAAATGCGCGCCTTTTTAGATGATGTGATCTTAATGTATAATATATATATTAATTTGATTTATCACATGATAAACAATTAATTAATTATATCCAAATTAAAAAATTCAAAGCCAAAAAATTGTTGAAATTACTTTAAAATTGTAAATTGTAAATTGTAAATGTCATTTTTAACACGTGTAGTGAACGCTGAATATCAATCCCCTTGTGTATTTACCTTTTGTGGTTATTTGCCACCATAACATTTGTATGACACACATGTCAATGTGTAAACCCCTTAATATTAGGTATACATACTATATTTTTTACAAAATAAATTGGGATAATAATTTTTTTTTTCGTAATACTTTTATGCACTCAAACTAATTCATTGCAAATTCAAAATCAATCTTGCTTTTCCTTGAGAAATGGAATTATACAACCACAAGTATACTTAAGAAAACCAATTTAACCATAGTTATCGTAAACAATAATAATAAAAATAAATTTTATTAATAAAAAACGATCATAACCTCTATAATTCAATTAGAATTATTGTTTCGGTTCATAACAACAGACTCGAATATATTAAATTAAGAGAAACGACACGCTACTTCATTCCAAAACTTGTCTTATTACCAACCTATCACGACCGACCACCTTATTCCTCCACCTACTTACCTTCCAATACGATTGAATTTTCTTCACATGCTTCTCAATAGATTCTCTATATCATCAAGGTCTCGGTATAGTTTAGGGCACTAGGTAGGTCAAAACATGTCTTTCCGATGGAGTGTTCATCCGATTGACGAAAGCATTATCATCCCTGAAAACCAAACCACCGTGCTAGAGCTCTTCAACCGGCCATGCTTCCTCTTCTTGTTCAACATTCGTCGCTCGAGTTCATCACCACCAACGCAACGAGAGTTCTTCAAATATCGCCTCAACTTCTACGAAGATCCTTTCATGGAGACTTGCACGATGCTCTCCACCATCGGCATACCACGAGAAATGATCAACAATCTTGCTCTTAATCTCGTGTCATCCTTCTCTGAGATGGCCTTTCTCCCTCGATTCATCCAATCTAAAGTACTAGCTTTCTACATCCCTATTGTTTTTTTTGAGAGTGTAGTGGATGAAGAAGAGCTTGTGCTTCAACAAGTAATGTTGGAATCAGCTAATGATTTTGTTGTTCCAACTATTCCTGCAACCAGGTCTTCCATTGAAGCCCTAGAGGAAGTAAAGGTATCCCAAACCTCTCTGGAATCATGTCCAATCTGTTTGGAAGATTTGAAGGAGCAAAAGGTCCTTTGCATGCCTTGCTCGCATCTTTTTCACAAAGATTGCATCGTTCTGTGGCTCGAGACCAGTCACTTCTGCCCATTGTGCCGCTTTTCTATGCCTGTTTGATCAAGTATGGGAAATGCATGTGGTTGGAAACCTCTTAAGTAAGCTTTAATTTAAGTTTTTTCTTGTGTGTTCTTAGGAACCAAACTAGAGGTGTACTATTATCGTTTAATTGGTTTTGTATTTGTGTATGGATCTTGAGGTTTTCACTTTCGATGAAGAAATTATATGTGAATTTGTGCTAGTAGAAAGGGAAGAAGAAGTTTATGAAGGAAATGAGACATTTCACCGTGGTTAATTATTTCAGCTTAGAAATGGTTTCGGTCTCATATAATCCCCTATATAAAGGAGTTTTCCCCCTTTTATAGCTCAACTACTCACTTTTTGAAAAACAATTTCAGCATTAATTTTTCATTTCGCTCCTGGAAACAAAGATAGAAAGCAATAGCTCAATAAGTGGAAACAAATAACAAAAGAAGTTGAGGTTTATGCATTATTATTATCAACTTTGAAATAATACTTATTAAGATTTACCGTTTATATAAATTTTGAAATAATACCAATTAAGAATTACTGTTTAAACAAAAAAAAAAAAAGATTTGTTCAGAATTATATTTCAAGTAATTTTCAAAGTCAGTGATTTTTGTTTTTATTTGTCACGTGATCTTGGCACCTACTTCTAAGCTTTTTAAATATTGTAATTAAATAATAATTTATGGACTCCTTGTATAATAAATTACAACCTCTCATTTATTTTCCTCTTTTTGTTATGCATGAAGCCTTTTGCAATTATTAATTACTATATAATGATTAATGACACATAAACCTAAATATCTAGAGCAGTAAACCAATTTTTTTTTGACGGGACAGTAAAGCAAATTTTTGACACATGTCGATACTTAATATTAAGTACATATTCTAATTTTTTTTTCAAGATAAATATGGATAATAGTTTGTTTTTTTTTTTGGGTTTTTAAATACCGGCTCAAAATTTAGATAACTAATTGCTAATAATTTATGAGGCTTTTGTAATTATTAGCTACTTTAATGACACGTGTTAAAATCAAACTTAATTTGTTCCTTCTCTCAAGTAAGTCCTATTCTAATGTCTATTCATAAGCTGCCATATTTTCTTATTTGATTTTTGTCTTCAAAGCTGTGAAAAGTATAAATTGTTTGATAAAGCATTGAACTAGTAATCTGTACAATTTAACTTTGAAGTTTGGATTTTTACCCTTGAGTTGTTGAGGATTTTGCAGCACTCCGCGTTAGGGGCGGATACAGAAAATTACTTTAGGGGCAAAAATATATATATTTTAAATTAAGGAGACTAAAAGAAATTTCAAGGGAAGAGAAAAATGCATAAATTTTACAGTGAGGGGAAAAATACAAAACAAATTACATGTAAAAAACAAAACAAAAAAACTCAAGGGGCAATAGCCCCCACTTGGCCTATGCTGGGTCCGATGCTGCTCCACATCACTTGCTTTAGGAACAATCTCATGTAGTGAACTTTGAAGTTGTGGTGTAAGTGCTTTACCCAATGTTTGTATTTTGAATCAAGTAACAGCTCCACAAGTACATTCAACAGCCCTTATGCTTGTCTATTATGCAAGAGACATAGCCAGAATTGTTCAGATTGAGATCAATATTTTAAAACTCAAAAAATCATCTCAAAGTATCTTTGGTTTCTAATTTCACCACAGCAAAAGCTATAGGATACATTTTCTTGTTGGGTCGAGACCAACATCGGCAAGTATTTGACCCTTTACCCTTATGGTGACCTTTAATAAAACACCCATCCAATCAGGAACCATAGTGCATTGCATTTGCACTATAGAGCCATGATTCATCATCTTCAGTTCTCACAATAATCTCAAAGCTTGGAATACTACTCTGGATGGTTCCCTTAATCATTCTCCTAACAGCTTTCCTTGCCTTGTAATAGCCAAAGACTTGCATCCTCTCTCACTTGTTGTGCCATACCATTGTAGTTCCAATCTGGATTAACACGTCACTTGGTCACACACTTCTAAACAATATCTTGGAAGTGACACAAATATTTCTAAAGACAATTGGAAAGTATGTTCCAACTACTAGGCTTGATCTTGAATGTTTTCCAGTCCTCATTTAGCATTGAGGCAAAGACAGTCTACTTGCAGCTATCATGAGTACAAACAACTCTAACTCTTTATGGATCATTCTTGCTAAACTTAATGTTCCTTCTATGCTTGATAGTGTGTGCTCTAACAGCTTTCCTGAATGTGTCAGCATATGAAAATGTCATACCGAGTATGAACTTTGGCTCAGCCATATCAGTAGTTGAATTAAACTCAAGATATCTCTTTTTTTATGAACTTCCTTTTTAGTTTATCTTCTTCATCAGAACCATTGAGGTTTTTTAGTTCTTCACTTCCATCAGTTTGATAATCTGAATCTTCACCCTCTTGTAGTCTTGACATCTCTGGAACCCCCCATCACATCTCATCATGCAGTTGGATATGTTGAGATTTGTCCTACATTAGGAGTATACAAGCTATATTAGTAATTTATAAAATCCTAGGTTACTCCATTCATTGCCAAATTGGTTTTGAGTTAGAAACTCATAGATTTTTAAGATGGTATCAAAGTTACGTTTTCGTGTGTTGGTCATTATACCCACATGTTCACCATCACCCACACTGTCAACCCATGTATTTGGCTAATTTAATGTCACACATAAGGGGGCGTGTTGAGATTTGTCCCACATTGGGAGTATACAAGTCATATTAGTAATTTATAAGATCTTAATCTACTATACTCATTGCTAATTGGTTTTGAGTTGGAATTCCTATAAATTGCTAATGTGACTTGTATACTCCCAATGTGGGACAAATGTTAACACGCCTCCTCATGTGTGGCATTACATTAGCCAAACATGTGGATTGACAACGTGGGTGACAGTGAGCACGTGAGCATAATGACCAGCATGTGAAAGCCTAATTTTGATATCATCTTAAGAATTCACGAGATTTTTATAAGATCCATGTGTTTGGCAAATGTAATGTCACACGTGAGGGGGCATGTTGAGATTTGTTTCACATTGGGAGTAGGAAAATTACATAGTAGTACCCTCTAGTTTATCATAATTACGTCTAGCTACCGTGAACTAACCCATTTTTTCAAAAATACCCAAACTACCCTTGACTTTTAAGTTAAAATAATACTTTATAAATCTAATATATTCATTAAAAAAAACTAATAAATTCAAAAATCCCTCTTCTCCAACTCATCCATCAACGCTTCCTCCCCATCCTTCGCCGAACCAAAAATCGCTGGCCAAAACCTCTGACGACCAACCCTACCCCATATTGCTACCATCCACAAGAAAAACTCCTAACTCGTAACAAATTTCCAAATCTCAAAATTATAGATGAAGTCATACCAAAAAATCAATGAACAATCTTAGAGATATCAAAATTATAAACCAATCTCAGAAATCAAAAACAACAATCTTAAATAAGAAAATCAATGAACAATATGGTAAAACAAATTACATAAAATTTTTAAAATTCTCATATCTAGTTAGGTTTATCTCTGAAAAAACCTTAAAATATCTACAATTTGGAACTAAAGGCTAATCTCATAGCAAAGAGAAAAAATGAAAAGAAAAAACAAAAACTTTCAGCTTTTGATCTTGAAATTTCAAATCAATTTAGGGTTCTAATTTGTGAGGACTTTGGGCAATGTCGGTTCTAAGAAAATAAAAGACGTCCTTGGGCAATTTTGAAGTTGGTTTGATGGAGCCATCAGCAAAGGCAGCGATGAAAAGGGAATCATGAGACTCGAACTGCAACGGTCAGAGATTTATGATGGGCGGAGATTAATGAGACCCCAATTTGAATTTGGGTGGCGCAAGTTTTGAGGTGTCAGGGGTTAGGGTTGGTCGGGGTTTTGGCCAAAGGAGGTTGGGTCGGCAATGGTTGGATCCCCTGGAAGTTACAGGGCTGATCGGAGACAAGAGGGGAAGGGTTGAAGTTTTATGTTTTATATATGTTTCCCTTTAGTGTTAAATAGTTTTTTATTTTCCTTTTTAACTAATTTTTATTTTTCTTTTAAAATTAATTTTCTTTTATAAATTAATTATTAATTTAAAGTTAAGGGTATTTTTGAAAAAAAAATGGATCATTTTAGGGTAACTAGACATAATTATGGTAAACTAAAGGCCCAATTTTGGTATTTTCTAAAACTAGAGGATACTATTATGTAATTTTCCCTACTCACAATGTGGGAAAAATCTCAAACACGTGGATCTTATAAAAATTCCATGAACTCTTAAGATGGTATGAAAGTTCTACTAGCAATTTATAAGATCATGCGCTACTCCACTCATTACCAATTGGTTTTGAGTTGAAACCCCATGAATTCATAAGAAGATCCACACATGTTTCGCTAGCTATATCCTTATCATCCTACTCATGGTTTGACTCTACTATCTCAAAATCCTCATTATCTTTGTCATTGTTCACAGATTTTCTAGCATTATTTATGCATGCAGTTATGCATGTAAAGACATCAAAATTGTGAGATTGGCTATGTTTGTCTCAAAGATTTATTTTGTAGTGCCTTTTGCATTTTGGTGAGTTGGCTTTTGGAAAGGTTCCCTTTGCCTTATTAACAAGCTTGTTTCTAGTCCATTGTGTCTATTTTATCTCTAAATTGGTCTTTGTTGCGTCGGATTTAGTTCATTCCTATGTTTGGGGTGCATTTAATGTGTCTTTCATTGGTTCCTATTTTAGGAAGTCTTGTGTCATAATTTGGCTTTGTAATAAACTATAGATTTGTAGATCTTTGAATTATCTTCCCAACACATATTGAATCATATTATTTGGAGGTTTGTAGCTCAAGTTATGATTATTTTACAAAAGTTGCGCAAAGTTGTCTAGTGACTCCGCAACATCACAGGGAAAAGCAGTTGCATTGCCAAACTGTGGCCAACATTGCAGCTTAGCTTTATTAACATCACGAAAATGTAGTCCTGAGCCAATTAAGTGTTGAATTGACCATTTTGCCCATGTTTGACCCTCTTAAGTACCCTAGGTCATTTCTACATCTTTAATCACTCCTTGCACGAACTAGAGCTGCCTCATCGGTTTCTTAGAGCTCCTTGATGATTTTGGTGAGTAATTCTTATATTTGATCATATTTCTAAGTTTTATTGAAGATTAGAGTATTGGAAATTTATCGACATAAGTTTGAGTTGGTCTTATATTCTTATTTGTGTATTTTATCATCCTTGAGTCTCAATGTGTGTATGAACGCTTGACTAATGTTTTATGTTACTTGGTGAGGTGATTAAGTAGCATTATAAGCTTGTTCTTGGGTTGAAGAGAGCTTAGTGTTGTAGTTGTTTCTAGGTGTGAGGTGAGGTGATCTCTTATATTGGGATTTTGATTAAGAGAGTTTGGGTTGTTTTTCAAACCTATAAGGAGCTTGAGAAAGGTATCTTAAAGCTTGTAATTAAAGACCAATCAACCTAGTGAGACTACATTAAGTGGCCTAAGGGTTCTAAGGCTTTTATCTAATTTGGAGTTTTTCCTTGCTAAAGTATTAGTGTTGTTCTTGTTGTTAATTATTGGTTATTATCATGGTGAATGATTGAAGATAGCTAGTTGATTCTTTGTTCAAATTGGAAGGTTGGAAGTACATCAAATTTCTCATTTTTCCTTTGTTACAAAGTGTGCATGCCAAGTGTTCGACAAAATTCTGCAAAAAAGTTTGAAAGTTTTAAATTGGCATATCAACCCCCCCGCAGTGAATCTTATACTCCAAATGGTTTTTCAGTGCACATGCCTCAACCCCAAATTATAGTTCAGCTTTTTGAGGAGGTTGATGATTAGCTTGATCACCTACATCTTCAAAATCTGAAGAAGGAATAACTTTTTGTTGAGTACTTGTCAACATTTGGAAGATATACACCAAAATAATACTACAAAGTATGAAAAGTGAAATTCAGTTAACTTACCTTTATCATTATGAACATTATCTTAACATGGTACTGATGCGATATTTTAACAAGTGCACTAAATCGTTCCAAGTAATATAGATTTATAAATAAAAGTGTCGAACCCACGAGAACTATTATTACTAA
>WUAT03141452.1:0-12329 GCA_010015005.3 Ulmus americana | reverse complement strand
ATGATCCTGTAGATTATTATAAAATTTTAAAATACTATTCCACTGCGTTATCATGATAACTTAAATAACAATCCAACACTAGTTACCTCATATTAGTCTAAATGAACAGATCCAGCAATCTGAAGAACAGGCTGACACCTCAAATGACACAGCCACATAATGGTCTATAGAATCATCCTTTTAATCTGATAAAGAGTATATTCATATTCTAGAGCACTTAATGACACAAGAAGAAACATCTGGCCAAGGAGAAACCTTTGTTGTAGATAACGAAAACAAAGAAGAATTTGCAGCATAGCCGCCAAAAGAGTCAAATCCAGTACCATCTGGAAAATTATGAACATTCACTCTTGATGATATCCCTCCAAAAAAAAAATAGCGAGCAAGATTCTAAGAATTCAAAGCTTGGACTTTACTTGAAGCACAAAAACCGGGAATGAAAACTCGAAGCATTCTCCTTCATTTTGTGTCAAGATTCATTGGAATTCTCCAAGATTGGTAGCAAATCTCAGGAGAATATCGACAGCTCCAGCTCTTATAAGTTGACTTAGCAAAACTAGCCTTGAATCATATCTATGTTGAGTTCTGAAGACAAGAAGCTAAGATTACCGAAAGGTTACGAGCTGAGTTCTTCAAAATGAAATGATATTCTATGCAACGAAAGAATCTTGAAAAGTACTTCCGACAAATGACCAAGACATTCTATCTCATTGGTGGAGTTGATTATCCTAACATACTTCAATCCCAGATCCATTGGGTGAAGAAACCTTTAGACTACCCTCAGCAAGTGGAAAGACACTGTAGAATACTACACTAGGAGAGTTATTCCAACTTATGCTATGAGCCTTAGACAAAATGTTCTCACATAATAAATTCATCCAAAAGGAGCTTCTAATCAAGTGTCCTTCACACACGTCCTGCTCATGCTCATCTCGATTCAAAAAACACAAGAAGCACAAAGTTACGACAGGTCGCTCAAATCGTCTAAATACAAGCAACGATTCAACAATAAGAAAAGGATCGTGGATATTCCTGTGTAAAAAGAAGAAATTCAGGAAGTCCTCTAATAAGTGCTATTTGTGCAGCATGAAAGGCAACTATGCTAAATAATTCCTAAAAAGAAAGACGGCCAAGACCATTTCCCATATCCAAGAGTCTATAGGGATTTCCATGTCCGATAACGATGTTGAATCTATCTTTTTTGTGGATGACGAAATTACGGTAGACAGACTCTGTGCCCTTCAGCTATACTCAAATTGTTCAGACTCAGACTCGGACAATCAAGGAAACTTCCACAAAATGACTTGCTATCAGCTCAGCTCACCTAGTTCCAATTATTAAGATTTAGGTCATCCCTTCAAAGTATTCTCTGCCCATCAAGGTTGTAGTCTTCTTCAATATAGGTGCTTCATATACTATTATGAACCCTGATATTTTACCTAAAGAAAACTGGAAGAAGAAGAAGCAGTTTTTCGACACGACTAACAAGAACATTTTATGCCCTGAACTCATTAACAAACCTATAAAGTTACATATCTTCTCGGGCTATACGTTCTAGGAAAAGATTTAATCATTGGGTTCGATGTTTACACCAAAAAGAAGGCTTTATGGATCCTTCCCAACAACTCAGCCTACAAGCAGTTCTTTGTTGCCTGGGAATTAGTCCCTATCAGAGGATCCTTATCAGCACCTGAAATAGAGATTACTCCAAAAATCATGTGCTTACTCTTACTCAGACTTCCTAAAAAAATGCTCAAGTCCTCTTGGGAAGAATGAGAAGTTCTTCATCTCACTCCCTTGAAACTAAACGAGGATAATAATCCAACAAAGGCCAGCTATCCAGGCATGAATCCTGAACATCAATAGATGGCCATAAAATAAGGTGAAGAATTAAAGCTTCAAGGATTAATTGAAGCTACAACATCAGCCTGGGCATGTCATGCGTTTTATGTCAACAAGTGCTTTGAACAAGTAAGAAGAAAGCAATGCTTGGTAATCAAAAAGCCCCACCCCCCCGTGAACCATTTCATCATTGATGAAAAGTTTCATTTTCCAAAAATAAAGTCTTTGATTTCAGTGGACAAAAGTGTTTTCAAAGTTTGAATTGAAAGCGGGATTTTGGCAATTGGGAATCAAACTAAAAGATTAGCCCAGGACAGCTTTCTGCATTCTGAATCAGTGTTACCAATGGATTGTAATGCCATTTGGGCTTAAACTAGCCCCTTCACAGTTCCAGAAGGCCATGACAAACATAGATGGCCTATTACTATCATAGGCCCTAGTATGCATAGATGGCTTCTTACTATTCAACCCAGACAATGAAAACCACAATAAGTTGTTGGCTCAATTTGCTGATATTACTGAAACCACAATAAGTTGTTGGCTCAGTCTACTGATATTACTGAAAAACATGGAATCATGTTATTTGAAAAAGAAGATGCTCGTGGGCCAGACAATGATAACGTTCTTGGGAATGAAGCTCTCCAACGGACAATACTTGGCCCAACCTCACATAACTTAGGAACTATTGAAGTTCTTAGATGAAAACTTTACTAAGGTCCAAGTTCAACAGTTCCTGGGAATAGTCAACCACGTAAGGGATTTTGTTCCAGACATATCCAAGTTAACAAGCCCATTAAGTAGAATGCTCAAGAAAGATTCTCCAGCATGGACAAATTAACAAACTGTAGTAGTCAAAAACATCAAACAGATAATGCAGAATCTGCCACCACTACAGATTCCCTCTAACGGAAAAAGAATCTTACAAACTGATGCCAACGATAAGCATTCGGCTGTAGTTCTACTGGAATAAGATACATCTGGGAAAAGGAAAATTTGTGGATACAAAAGCAAAAGCTTTTCAAATTCCCAACTACACTACCTCTCCACCCTGAAAGAATTGCAAGCTGTAAAGAAGGGAATAGATAAATTCAAATTCCACTTGATTAGACAATACTTCTTAATAGATACTGACTCCTCCAACTTTATAGGGATGTTGACCACTAAAAATAAGAGAGTCCTTAACGCCCAACTTGTGCTATTGGCCACCTAGTTTACTCACTATTCATTCGATATGAAACACATTAAGGGCAAACAAAACCTTATCCCCGACCTTCTCTCTAGGCCACTATAAATATCATCAGTAGTGTACCATCAAAATTCATCATGATGATATGTATGATGGCTTCACATTCTAGCTTACCAAAGTCTAGCCTTCCACCAACCACCCCTAGAGATGCTCTTAAAAGTGCCAAGAGTCACATGCCATAATGGCAAGCAATGCGAAGAGCCTTTTCTCTTCAATCCTCTCTTATTCGAAAAATAGGAGAACCTTTGATCAAAGACTTAGGTATTCAACCTGTCTACCCATTCTCCAAGATATTTATGTTTCATGCAACTTTCTACATGCCCAAACAACTCAGCCATTTCTATTGGTATCTCACCAATGCATATATGATTGTAGTAGAAGTTCAAATGGTAGCTCTACAAACTAGCATAAGCAACTACCTAGAAAGGCCAGAATTCCATCCATCCTACCAAGTCCAAATGGATACATTAGAATGTTTCAAACAATTATCCTGGTGGGATGAAACACTTGAAAAAGAATGGAGACAAATCAAGGGTACCAAGACCAGGAACTTATTAGCCCCAAGGAAAGAGAATTTTGCACATCCTTTCAAGTGTTATACTATTCTTTTCCTTGAAATCAACTGCCATTACACTTGGAGTCCGAAGTCTACAAGTCCAGTGAGTATCATATGTTTATCATGGGAAATCGAGAGTATAAAGAACTACAAAAGATGTTGTTCATTAAAAAAAAAAGATAATCCCAGCAGAAATATGGCCCAATTAATAAATTGAAGCACACTGGGAAAATGTTTCCCCCTAAATATACTTGAAAACTAGAAAAGGATCACACATGCTACCTAATTAGCACAGGAAGCACCCCTGAGTCATCATCCTTCGCAAGCATCTAGAATCCTTTTCTTCAGTCACAATTCCAAGACTCTCAAGACTCATAACATTCTCCTTGGTCTCTTTCCCAAGTAGACGAAGAGATAATGCAAGCTGCTACACAGTGGAAAAATCCAATGAAGAGAATAAAGCATGGAAATAGACTCAATGAGTAACTATGAATTCCAATGCAAAAACTTGAGTCCAAGTCACAAAAGCAAATAAAGCAACAAGATCTTTTGCTTTTGTAAAAGTAGTTTGTCTTTTGCTTTTGCTTTTGTGTCTACTTTTGTAAAAGGAGATTCATTCTCCTATTTAGTACTTTTTCATCTTGTGTCTTATAAAGACTATTTAAGGGCCTCTCCTCCCTCTTGTAATTAAGACTAAGCTAGATTGAGAAATAAACTCTTAAGTTTTATCTCAAACATGCATTCATTCTAAATTATCTTTGAGTGTCTCAAGTGTAGATATTTTGATGACGAACCATAGTAATCCTCTTTCATAGGTGTATGATCTACAATTGCCACTTAAGTGGACTTCTATATCAGAAATCTGGATTGATGAATAAGAAACTAGTTTCAAGGAGATAGTTTATTGGTACGAGTTTGTACAGAGAAGAAAAAATAGTTTGTTGAAGAAATTTTCCAGTACCTACACAGATTGTCGGAATAGTAAATTTCAGAAGCCATAAAGTACTCGCCAAGGCCATAAGGGCTATTTAGGGCTTACCTTGGTTATGAGGTTGCTTGACTGGTCCTTTGTTCGTGCTTACATCTAGCTTCATTAACTATTTTATCAAGATTTGTATGGATTCATACCAGGGCCCCTTCTTAGTATCAGAGCCATAAAGAAAAGTTCCAAAGTGATTATGGTAACTACCATATAAATAATGGGTTTATTCTTGATCATCTAAAAACATATTGAATATTTACAAAGAGAGGTTTGTTCTTTCACCATGAAAAGCAACCCATAAATGTCAACAACTTCTCTTCCTACCTCAACTTCTCCAGTTGTACCAGTTTCATTACCTCTTACACCTACTTCATCCTTACGCAAATCCTCTGCCTCTAAATATGATTACCTTTATGAAGTAAGTTACCTTGATGATGAAAGTAAGATCTCTTCTAAAGACCTTCCACTCATCAATCCTTACCATGTTTTTGTATTGCCATCAACCTCAGTCACCCATTCCATAAAATGCTTGATCAAACTTCCTTCTTAGAATTTTAAAGAATATGTACAAGCAACCAAGTTCGACCAGTACTCATTACCTGATACTGAACAAGAGCAGTTAGTGACTTTCTAGATCCTGACAAACTTTTCATGCCAGTGGCTTGCTCAAGGATTCACCCACATCCACTTTGATGCCATACATCTTGCTCTGACTTATCATGGTAGAAAAGGTCTTCACGTTAGTGCCAAAATTTCCTTGCTAGATACACACATGAGAAAGTACCAACATGCCTATATTGGTACCATTAAGACGAAACTCAATGCATGGATGGTCTTAATGTCCCTCAAACCCAACTTCAACATGTCTCACCAAGATAATCACCTTCTAGGCGCTCTAAAGATCTAGCTTCATATCATGGGTGTAGACTAAGATCCCAACTCAATATGTGCAACTCTCCACTACCATATGACATATAGTGTTCAAAATCATACATTGGGCCTAGCACTTCTAGCATCCAGTGATGCCCTAAAGATCTTGGTTGACTCACAGCAAGTTCCAAGTTGTACTCAGATCCTGAGACAAATCTCAATTGACAAACTCAAAAAGCTCCTTCCCAACTCATGGATGACAAATTATGAAAAGCTATTCCATCCTCTTATTGTTGTCCAGTCCGCAGAATCATACTTTAAAACACAAAAGGATGGATTAGTTTAGATCACCTTCAAAACGCCAGAATAAGTACCAACACCTTTCTCCACCCAATATATGATGTCCACCATCATTCCTGAAGTAGCAGAAATTAGGTCTTTTGACTCTAAAGGTAAACCATAGTATGTTTTTTAGTCTACAGATGGACACTATTATTAGGCATCAGTAATTGCAAAGTATGTTTAGCTGATCAAGCAGATGCTAAAACTCCAAAGCCTTGAAAGAAAAAAGCTCGGGTTGTATCCTCAAAGAGATATGGGAGAAAGGACACAAAAAGGTTGGTCCTCTAGGACAACCTTCAAGAAAGTTTGATTATTTTGTGAAATATTCTCCACCAATTCATACAAAACCATCTACTCCAACTGAATATGATGAAGATCAACAATCTCCACCAACAACTCCTCTAGTTTTGCCCTATTACAACCAGACCATGAAATGGATGAAGAAACATGGTGAACATGTACAACCACCTTCACCTATACCAGTTCCATCAACAGTCTAGTGTGACAAACACAATACCTTGGATGTTTTCAACAATTTAATGGATGCCCCAGCCACTTTCGTTGGCTATAGCTCCTACCGAACCATCCATACTTTAGCTACGAGCAATTCATGAAGAAGAAGACAAGACCAAAAAACAAGTTGAGAAAAAGGGGAAAAAGAAAGTAGATGACCCTTCAAGTGATAAGACTCATCTAATGGTTCAAAAGACTCAAAACCCTTTGACCCAGACCATTTATCAACAATGCTTAAATTAGTTGCCCCATATCAGTCAAAATGAATAGATCCACTGAAGAAGAGAGTGACTCCTAAGTTGACACAACCTCATATTCGTTGACATAATCATCCTTTGAATATGATAACGAAGATATCCAAATTCCATAAGACTTCATGACACAAGAAGAAACATCTAGCCAAGTGTTTGGGCCAAATTTCGTATTTCCTATTTTACCCCTTTAGCGAGTACAGTTGGCAACTCGCCATGATATTTCATGATGAGGGTTCACCGTCATGGCCCATCACATGGGTTCAATGTGATGACCCATTCCTAAAGCCCACCTCAGGTCCTACGTCCAAAAGCTCATACGGCTTACATCCATGGCCTATTTCATGGAAGGCCCATTCGCTTGGATGAACCACTTGTGAGCTACTCATTCTATGAGTCAGCCCAGCCCATAGGTCAGCCCACTCTACGGTACACTCAGCCCTACGGGCTCAAATTATCCTATTAATCGGGTCACACCTTAGGTGCAGGTCACACTCTATGGGTCGAGTTAGTCCACGAGCTAGGACATCCTATCAAGTGGGTCACTCCATAGGAACGGTCAATTCTTATTAAGTTTCTTGACTTACCTAGATCTGACCATGTAACTTTCCATGGGAGTTACATGACATTGAGAGCACATGATAGCCTTCAATGCTCCATTATGGCCATTAGCTTTGTGATTCCTTACAACCCAATAGTCCCCATAACTCTCTATGATGAGACCCTTGCTCTCCCTTGCTCTCTCTCACTCTCTCCATCAATGAGACTCTTTGTCTCCCTTTCTCAGCATCTATAAGTATCCAAAAGGGCACAACCTTTGGGGGACTTCTTCGATCGATCTCTAGACACTCAGACTTTTAGACTACCTTGGATCATTTCCATCTGGTCCGCTTTCTTTCCTCCTAGCTCCTACTTGAGGCTCAACATCTCCCTTCTCCTACCAAGAAGCTCTCACCAGACTTTTGGGTTCCCACACACCGCCGTAGTGCCAAGCCCGTCTTGCCTATAGCCACCACCGCGCCATAGACTCCCGGTCATGGTAACATCTTCTTTCATTTATTAATCTCTTAGATATCACTTTGCACCCTCACAGGTCCTTCTTATGATCTATGTACTGACTTGATCGTCGAAGTTCCTTTGGCCGGCACCCCTCGATGTCAAGGACTTCATGATCATCATTTGATTCTCTGTCTCGCACGTCAAATCGGTTGTCAGTGGCTCCAACATATCACGAGAAATTCAATTATAGAAATCATCCCCTACATGAACTATGACCTAAACAAAGTAGTGAGAGTCAAGAAATAGAGAAGAAGAATGTTGACAAATCTCAACTTGCTTAATAGCAGAGGCTGTTGTAATATTCTTTTTATATGACAATTTAGAAAAGGTATCCTAACAACAGTAAATCCTAATCATACACGTGTATAAAAGCTAGAGATGTATCTATATTGGAACAAGAAACCACTTATTAGCATTTAATAAAGGCTATTGCTGGGGCTAGTATGACAAGCCCATTATCAAAGTGAATAGCAGTAAGATAATAAAAAGAAAATGACTTGTAGTAGGATGGCTGGAGTTCCTATACTCTAACATTCCCCTACAAACTTGTGAGTGATGAAGGTCTGAAGAAAACTCTACATTTGTTGCGAAGGACCTAAAAATGAGAATGGGACAGGACCTTTGTAAGGTAGTCAGCGATCTAATCATGTGAGGGAATAAACCGTACTTCAAGCTACTTGGCCAAAACTCTATCTCTAACAAAATGGATATCTACGTCTATGTGTTTGGCTCTAGCATGGAACAATGGATTAACAGCTAAGGCATTGGCACTAAGATTGTCACACTAGGTGATTGAAGTTGTTAACAAAGGGAAGGATATTTCTTTTAGGAGAGATTTGATCCAAATTAGTTCACATACAACCTATGCCAAGGCTCGATACTCTAACTCTGCATTGGACTTGGAGACCACATTTTGTTTTTCCTTGAGGACCACGAGACCAAGGTACCCCTAAGATAAACACTATAACTAGTTGTAGATCTTCTATTATCAAGGCAACAAGCATATTATGCATTTGTAAAGCTTTGTAAATCAAGCCTCTCACAATACTTTATGTGAAGCCCCATGTCTCTTATACCTTTCAAGTATCGAAGTACCCTTTTTGCTCCTTGCCAGTGAGAAGTGGTTGGACTCTGTAGAAACTGACTTAATCGATTGACAATAAAAGAAATGTCAGGTCTTGTGTTTGTAAGGTACTATAGAGCCCCACTGACTCTTCTGTAAGGAGTAGGATTTCGTAGAAGCTCTCCATCCTCTGCTATTAAAGGTTTTCCTACCACTGATGGGGTTAAAAAAGGCTTGGTATTACCCATTTCAATCTTTTTGAGAAGCTCTTCTATATACCTTGTCTGAGTGAGATACATACCTCCCATCTCTTTTCACGCCAATTCCCAGGAAATGATGCAAGCTGCCCGTATCTTTTAGAGCAAATAGGCTGTGTAATTTATTTATAAACTATTGTAGAGAGAGTTCATTACTGCTTGTAATGATCATATTGTCTACATAGATGAAAACCATGATGATATTTGTTTTGTCTTTATAGAAGAAAATAGAGGTATTACACTTGGAGTTGTTGAAACCCTAGCCAACCAGAGTGCTTCTCAATTTTTCATACCAAGCCCTTGGTGCCTGCTTTAAACCATAAAAGGGCCTTTTGCAACTTGCATACAAAATTTGGTTTTGACTTATCTACAAAACCTACTGGTTGTTCCATGTACACATCCTCTTGTAGCTTCCCATTTAAGAAAGCATTGTTGATATCTAGTTGTCTCACTACTCAATCTTTTGATACATCTATTGTAAGAATCACTTTGATGGTGGAAGCTTTTATCACTGGACTAAATGTGTCTGAAAAGTCAATCCCAGGTGTCTAAGTGAATCCTTTGGCCACAAGTTTGGCCTTACATCTCTAGAATGTTCCATCTATATTTTATTTAACTTTGTAAACCCATTTGTTGCCAACCAAATTATATGAGGAAGAGAATGGTACTAGAGTCTAGGTTTTGTTTCTTTGAAGAGCATCAATCTCCTATTTCATAGCTGGAAGCCAAAGTTTTGAGTTGAGACCTTCTTGGACTATTTTTGGTTCTGTAAGATCAACACTATTAACTACTAAGAACATTTTGTACTCAGGTGGATATCGTTTGGGCTTAGGAATACCATCTCGAGCTCTTGTAATCATCTGCTGGCTTTCTACAGAAGGTTCAATATCCCTAGTGTCTATTTCTACTCTTCCACTTCCAGTGTGTTGAACCATACCACTACTGTCTATATCAACATTAACCATATCAGCATTAGTTTCCATCATGGAATGTTCCCTCGCTGAGTCATGAGAACGAAAATCAGCAAATATGTCACTACGAGTAGTTGATGGATGCTCAAGAATTTGTCTTAGTTGGTCTTGTGAGGGAGTTGAAGCAGACACAGTTAGGGACTAATCTTGATCTGGATAGACTTGATGAGGAATACTAGAGTTGAAAGGAGAGGAATTAGAAGTAGGGATGCTTGGTGTGGGCAGGACTCAAGAGGATGACAGGTTTGGGAGTCGATGATGATAGGTAATAATGGTAGAGGGTTCTAGTTGTTTAGTATTTAGAAAGCCAGTTTGACATGGGAAATCAAGTTCATCAAACACAACATGTCAAGAGAATGAGAGTCACTGTATCTCAGGAAAACAGATTTGGAGGTATGAAATTGAAACTTGTGACTTTGGTTGGGTCTTAAACATGGAAAACAAGCACATCCAAAGGTTTTAAGAGTGAGGTAATCTGGGATTTTTTTGGAAAGTCTATGTAATGGTGTATCTCCTTCTAAGACTGGGGTTGGAAGATGATTTATCAAGAAAACTGAGGTATGGAAAGCCTTACGCCAGAATTTCAGGGCATATGAGCCCGAGCTAGAAGAGTTGGACTAGTGCCTACAATATGTCTATTCTTCCTCTTAGTGACCATGTTGTGCTAAGGTGAGAGGACATGAGTGCCTAAATTCTACCCCCTTGTCTTTGACAAACTTAGCAAAACTTTGATACTCTCCTCCCGTATCTGACTATAGACATTTGATTTTCCTTTCAAGTTGGTTTTCAACAAGCTTCTTAAAGATGAGAATGGTTTTGAAAACATCAAATTTATTTTTCAATGGATAAAGCCAGGTAAAATGAATAAAATCATCAATGCAATGAATGTAATATTTATAACCAGAGGTTGAGAGAATTGGGGAAGGTCCCCAGAGATTAGTATGAATCAAATCAAGATGCTTTGTAGCTTGTGAGATTGAACTTTTGAAAGGTAGTAAGTGTGATTTTCCAAATTGATAAGCATCATAGACGGTTGCATTCTCATTAACTTTGAACTTTTGATTACAATTCTTCAAGATTACACTAAGGACTCTATCTGAAGGATGGCCTAACTTCCTATGCCAAACCTCTTTTTGGGAATTGAAACATTTTTGGTTACTAGACTCAACTACTTGGAAAAAGTTGGCTCTAAGCAACTTGGATGAACTCTAAGTAGACTTACTAGGCTGGTATTTGGATAGACTGGTTGTTGATAAACTTGTGGGTAGGTCAAGCTTGTATAGTCCATCTCTAAGTCTCACTCAAAAAAGAACCATTCATGTTATCTTGTCCTTAACAACACAATCACAAGAATCAAATTCAACAAGTATACTATTACAAGTAGTAAGTTGAGAAACACTAAGCAAATTTTTCTTAATATCAGGCACATGTAGCATATCTTTCAAGATTAAAATATTATCATCATAAGTATGCAAGTAAGAGTTACCAATATGGGCTATGTTTAGCTTGTTAACATTACCAATGGTGAGAGTCTCATTACCATTGTATTCTGCCTTCTGACCAATACTACCGGCATCATCTGTGACATGGAAACTCACTCAACTATCTGCATACTAACCAAGATCCTTCATACTCTCTAGAGTTGCTACATAGGTTGTGTTGCCACTATTGTTACTGCTCTTGACTTGATCTGGTGGAGTCCCATTATAGGCTTCATCAAACTTGTAGTAACACTTCACTGCCATGTGTCTAATCCTGCCACGAACCTGACAAATAGGCCTAGAATTGTTGCTTTTGCCACCTCTACCACAAGACCTTCCACCTCTGCTTCCATACATGCATGAGCCTTTCCATTGATTTTGGTTGTAGTTGCTTGACTGATGATTGAAGTGACCCTGGTTCGTGTACTGCCCATTCTGATAATAGCCTTGGCTCCTGTTTTGATTTCGTTGGAAGGATGAGCTCTTTTTCCCTGTATAGTTAGTAGTAATTTGTCCCAAATTGATTGAGGCAATGCCTGCATTCATCTGTTCTAATATTTTCTCATAACTCAGAAGTTTTGCTTGTAACTCCAGCCAACTTATCTCTTCCCTTTCATTGATTTAGCATACCACTGGGTTATACTCATGTGAGTCCAAGCCAGTGAGGATTTGTGAGACCAAGTCAACTAAATCTACTGGTTTTCAGCCAAAGCCATGTTGTCAGCTAGCCTTTTTGATGTTTTGAGGTAATCTGCCATCTCCATACCTCCTTTCTGTAGTTTTTGAAAATTTCTTTTGTAGTACACTATATTAGAAATTGTCTTGACACCAAATAGTGACTTCACAGCTTCCCATAGCTCTCTTGATGTCTCACTCCCCATAACTTCTGCAACCAA
>WUAT03141341.1:0-12330 GCA_010015005.3 Ulmus americana | reverse complement strand
TTAAGCTATACTTTCTTTATGGATTGTGGTATGTAAATATTCTTTTAAAAGTGAACTTTTAATATAGTCTAGTAGACTACAATCTACCAGCAACTATTTTCTAAAGCTTTGATTTCCAAAAAGGAAAATGTATTTTAGGCAGGTACAAGGTTTTGAAGGTTTAACTCATGTACGAGTTTTTAAACTAAGTCTGTGGATTACTTGGTTTTCTAAGCAACGAAGGTTTCAAGTGTTCCAAGAGTATGATAGTGATCTTTTATGCATGTTTAGGTTTTAAAAAGAAAGAAAAAAATTTCTCTGAAATTTTAAGACCTAAATCATTTTAAGTGGGTTAATACGCTGTTAAGAACCTGGGTCGCCACACTAAATTACCACAATCAATAAACAGAGAGAAGTTGGATAAGTTATTATCTTACAGTAAATCTATATTACTCAAATCATATTCTGGTATGTCCCAAACACTTTGATGATTTACTGCTTGTACAACTCACTAGTTAGGACCATGCAAATGATCTTTAACGTTAAAAACCTACTTTACTTGGGAAGCAAGTATGAATTAATTATCCTTATACGACTCGGCGCTTATGTCTATACTGGTGATGTTATTCTCTATTACTTTCTGTCTGGCATCACACTTAAACCATGTGCATCTAAATAATACAACTAAAAATCCATTTAAGTATGAAGCTTGAATATTTCCTGAAGTTGCCGTAGAAACTTTCATCTCCTGTTCCTGGCACTTACACGCCACTATTTTATTTTTCAGAAGATTTTCACGATCACAAGTTATAAACCAATCTCCAATTACAATACAAGCCAGGTACGAGTGCACAAGCATGTTTGACCTCAAAGCTAAAGATAGTAACTTCGTATTGACTTCGGGGGCTTTCATTTGATGCAGATCATACATCTGTATAATTCACATATGCTCCATCCAAATTAGCAAATGTAACAATTGACTTACATGGGCATTGTACATTAAGAAAAATATAAGAAGATTACCTTGTTAAAAAACCAAGCTAGAAACTCTGTCTTGTGCACTTGGTTAAGATTCATGGAACGACGAGTATGCAACTCGTGCTTGTGTTCACTATTGCAAGTAATGATTATTAATAGGTATGTACAAGGAAACACTTACTAATTGATATTTACTTACTTCAAGTAGGCCTCAATTTCTGGGAGTTGTTCAGTATATAAAACACAATTATATTCTGAACTTCAATATCAAGGTATACTGAAGACATTTTTCTCATCGGCTTACACTGTGATTCAAAAACAAAAAACTGCCTCGTTGCAACAATGACATCATCATTCTTGTCAGGCAAGTTGAACCTCATTTCCACATTCTCGAAATACATCGAACAAAATGTCAGAGCTTTGTCGACAACATAGCCTTGTGAGATAGAACCTTCGGGCTTAGCTTGGTTTTTGACGTAATCTGTAAGTTTTTTAAGTATATCTTGAACGGGTGCATCTACCATATATAAACTGGTCCACCAAATATTTCTTCTTCAGGAAAATGCAACACAAGGTGAATCCTAATGTCAAAAAGAAAAGCCCTAGGAAAAATTCTTTCAAGCTTGCAAAGGATAAAAACTAACTGATTCTGATCTTCAACCATGTCGCTAACCTTCAAAGACCTCGCACACAACTATTTAAAGAACGTACAGAGTTCAATGATTGTGAAGGAAATTGTCTTATGTAAAAAAGTGTGACACCTGTCAAGCAGCAAACGTTGCATTATAAAATGACAGTCATGTGACTTCAAGCCAAGAGTTCTGGTATCATTCGGAGCAATATTCTTTGTCAGATTAGAAGCAAAACCATCTGAAAATTTTATTGATCGGATGAACTTGGCAAAACTTTCGAAGATCTTCTTCTGTTAGAGTGTACTCCGCAGTAGCCTTCATTAATTTGTTGCCTTCTTCATACAAGTGCAACTCCATCTTGATATCTAGATCTCCAAATCACGTATGGCATTTTATGTGTCTTTGAATTTATGTGGATCTGCTAATATTGTCCCGAGCAAACTGCCACATACATTCTTTTCAACATGCATTATATCGATATTATGCTTTAACTTGATAGTCGCCTAGTATAGAAACTCGTAAAAAAATGCTTTTTTTTCCTCCAGTTTAGCTTGACATCACTTCTCTTTTGTTTAACGCCCCCATACTTAGGGTGTTTACCAAGAAGAGTATTTTTAACATGACCCAACTGTTGCAATATTTCCGCTGTAGTCAATCTGCAAGGAGGAGGTCTTTTCTCTGTTTTTCCATTAAACTCAAGGTTACTAAGCCAGTGATGCTTAGTTGGCAAGAAACATCAATGACCAACATAAGATGTTTTTCTAATAACAAATTCAAAATCAATTACAATATTAGTTCCATATCTCGAATCCAATATCAATTCAAAATTACAATTCCATTTTTAATACCAATATCAATACCAAATAACAAATCCAATACCCAATTATAATCTCAATTCCATTTGCAAGTTCACATATCAAGTCAAAAACTTAATCATATCTCAAAATCCATTTTCAATACTAAATATCAAAATAATTTTCTTAGTACAAATCCAATTTCAAATTTCCCAGGTTAATGGTAAACCTCAATTCTAGATCAAAAACACAAAATATCACCAAATATCAACAAATTTACATACATGGATTGCAAACACACACAAACTAGAGATTCCAATACTTTTCCAAAAGCACAAATCACCTAACACAAAAAAAAAAAAAATACAATGAATATTATCTACCAAATTATCAAAAACACATAAACAACCTAAAACTAACAAAACTCATATAATCAACAACAAAACTTTGTTAGAATCACTCACAAACCTCTTTGAAACTGTTTGGGAACCTTAAATCAGAGAGCACTTGAGAGGTAAAAGAGGGGGAGACTATTTTGGGCAAGTAGCAATGGGAAAGAAGAAGCTGGCTGCTGGTATAGAGCACAACCTCTATAGCGTTGACAAATGTCGTCGCTACAAAGTAAAAAATGTCGCCCCTATAGATCACAAGTTGTCGCTATAAAGTATACGAAATATCTCACATCAAAAAAAGCGCCAAAATTTGCTGCCTAATATTTTAGGACCTATAGCGACAACATTTCCGTCGCTATTAACTAAAAACTCATCCCCATTGGTTTTCCTAAATATATTCGTATAAAAATAACACCAAACTTTCCCACATAAATATTTGGGACATATAGTGACGACATGCGTCATCACTGTCTCCTTAACTCGTGTGAAAAAAGGCTCTAAAATTTTGCAGGAATTGCTATGGAACTTCAGTGATGACATGGCATGTAAAGTGACAACATATGGTCCGCCAATTTATAAATTTATACTGTAGAATTTATTACGACAACACCATGATGTCGTCGCTAAAATGTTTCCCTATAGACGAATTTTCTTGTAGCGTGTGCGACCAAATTCCCATATTGGCTACACAAAGGGGGTGATCATGAGTTTATAAGTATTGACAAAATCTCCATTGTAATGAGGCATTTTGGGTAGAGTCTAA
The DNA here is from genome assembly GCA_010015005.3 of Ulmus americana. Lineage (NCBI taxonomy): Eukaryota > Viridiplantae > Streptophyta > Magnoliopsida > Rosales > Ulmaceae > Ulmus > Ulmus americana. The sequence goes on along the minus strand of WUAT03141341.1, from coordinate 8,792 downwards.
AAGCAAAGTCGTGCAGGCCTAGGTCTAAAGTGGACAATATTATACCAATGTGGAGATATTTGTGGTCCATAGTCCCAACAAGTGGTAGCAAAGTCATGCCTCATACTTAGCCATGTTGATGAAATCCTTAGATGCCAAACAAAAGATGGTGGGGCCCAGTAAGCTCACAATGGATCTGTGTTTTAGCTCAAGGCAAGTAGTGGTGCTCCGATGCTTCACGTAAGGCATGTCTCCCAATGCGGTGGAGAGGCATTGACCTAGATAGAGCAAGCTCTCAAGGTAGGTGGGGATCTTTCTTAGTGAGGAAGATGGACATACGGATGATCGTTTAAGGGGAAGCTCAAACCACGAGAATAGTATGGTGTTTTGTATGAGGAGAGGATGATTGGTAGGTGTGCGACCAAAGTCCCACATTGGTTACACAAGGGGATGATCATGGACATATAAGTATGTAAAAAATCTCAATTGGTATGAGGTCTTTTGGGTAGAGTCCAAAAGCAAACTTGTGCTAGCCTAGGCCCAATCGACTAAAAAAAGTCCTTAGCACATTGTTGCACGCTTAAACATTGTGCACATGATCCCATACTGATATCATTACTTAATTTGTATAGACAACTATATATTTTCTTTTGGCCCATGTATTAGGACATTCATTGTATTCATTATATATAAAGGAAATTTCCTTCTCAGGTGCCATTAAGCTAAGAAATTGTACAACCATATTACATCCCAAAGTTCAACAAGCACTCTGAGATTTCTGGTGAGCATCATCCAGAAGGAGACTCGATCACCAAGAGGAAGCAACACGAGCAACCAGAATAGTAGCAAGATTTTTAATCCATCGGGAAATCATCTTGGATCTTTTTGCATGGTTAAGTTGAACCATGAAAATTACTTGCTATGGAAGAACATGGTGTTGTCAGTAATTAAAGGCAAAAAAATGGAAGGATTCGTTACTGGGTCAAAGTAGTGCCCATCAGTATTTGTTGATGTTGAGCTCATAGATAACCAAGATTATGAAGATTGGGTTGCTCAGGATCAGATTTTGCTGGGATGGATTTGCAGTTATTCCATTGATGTTTAAGTAGCTTCAAAACTTATGGGCTATGAAACTTCTGAGCAACTTTAGGATGCCATTAAGGATATATTTGGTGTCAAAACCAAATCCAATGTGGTATTCTACAAAAGAAAGTTTATCAAGCAGCAAAAAGGGAATATGAAAATGGGAGAGTATCTCAAGGCAATGAAGAAAGAGGTAGATTACTTGGCACTGGTTGGACATCTTGAGTCTCTTGATGATTTGGTTTCACAGTTACTCACTCGTTTGGACTCTCCTGAATAAAACCTAAGCCATATAATAAAGAGAGAGAGCACTTTACCTGGCTGGAACTGTAAGATTTTTGTGAATAAAATATTTAGATAGGATCTTTTTGAATCCTTTGCTGGTAAAAGGTTTGGACTTGTTCCTATGTAGGGAACAAATAAGACGCATATAGCAATATAGGGGGGCACGTTTATGGTTTAGATGAGGGACCTTTTAGCAAAGCCTTGGAGGCAAAGCTATTTTGAGGGCCTTTTTGCAAAGTTTTAGGGGTTTGTTGTGCAAGTCTTTTGCCTATATATTAAGGTTGCGGCAAAGGCTTAAGTACACAACAAATACAGAAAGCCTCTCTACTTCTCTAAGGTGTTTTTCTCTCTCAAATTTAGGTGAAATTCTTCTTAGAATTTTAGGATCCAGGTGATAGAGTTCTAACAAATTTTCAAATTCGCCGGAGTAGTTTTGTGGGGCGACGATACTACTGATTGTTATTTTATCCTGGGAGACAGATGCCGTATAAACCTTGAGTACCCACGGTGAGGGACGAATCTATTTTAAGGACATCGTGCGATACACGAGACTCGGTATTTTGTATCTTCCTTTACTATTTTATAGTAAATATTATTCTGTATTGTAGTAAGAAATTTATTATTGCTATTTATTTCATATTTTTTATAATTTATTTACAATTATTATTGTGTAATTGTTTCCAGTTTTCTGTTTGTATTATTATTATTTCTAACAGGAACTTCAGTCAAAATTGCTGAGTTATGAGAAAAAACACTACTAAAAAACCGCAAAATGACCACAATTTTTTTTTTAACCACGGCCCTTAGACTAACTGCGGTTAAAACTATCTAGCAGGACAATTTCATAAATATCAGTTTTACAATGCATTATTAGAAAAATGTCAAGAGAAATAAAACTTTAGGAAAATGTCAGTTTTATGACTAAAATACCTTATGGGTAGTTGAGGAAGAAGAGGAAACGAAGGAAGGGGCAAAAATGTATTTGTACAAAGAAAAACTAAATAAAAATCTAAAAAGTTCATCAAAGTGAAAGTAAAAACTTAATACTAGACATAATTTTCTAATACCAGTTTTAATTTTCTAAAGTGTAATATGAAAAAGTGAAACACCATAGTTGTACTAAAACCATGGTCTGAAACTATTAACAACCACGTTTTTAAATCATGGTCGTTGTAAAAATAAAAATGTGGTCTGAAACTATTATTAATCACGTTTATAATTGTGGTCGTTATAAATATAAAACTATGATATGAAACAATTTACAACTTCAATTTTCGACGATGGTCGATTAGAAAAATATAACTATCGCTATTTAATAAATTATGACAACAATATTTTAAAAACTGGAGTGAAATGTGTAAATAAAAAAAAAAAACTGTGTTGGTTTACAAAAATTAATTTTACATATTTTTGAATAAAATTTGGGTGTTGTATTGATTTTGACAACACAATTAAAACAAGGTCAAAAATGGGAAGAGGGAAATTTTTTTGGCGCATTACTTTTTCTCTTTTATTTTCCATTTCCCCGCTAAGTGTATTTCCCCTATTTTTTCACTATCTGCTCATTTTCACATTTCTGTTAAGAACAAAAATCGCCACTACCGTCTGCCACTCATCTAGAGCTCTAAATCCTCCTTCCATTTTGTGTAGTGCTAAATCGTCCACGGCTTTTCCATTTCGATTAAAATGTCTCAGGCAATTTTTTAGGCTACTCTCCAGGAATTTGGTAAGTCTTTCTTCTCTGGAATTTCTTATGGTATTCTTCTTCTATGAAATCTCTTTGGTTGTTGAAATTTGTTCTTTTATGGAAATTTTTCTGAGAGTTTTTTTTTTTTTTTCTTCGGACTCTTAGGCTCTGTTTGGACCTTGGAAAATACCAACAAAAAAAATGAGAAAGAAAATGTAAATCTTTCACCATGTTTAGTTATTAAAGGAAAATTGAAGGAAAAAAAAAAACAAATTCTTTATAATTTTTTTTCCCTTTGTTTGGTCATTAGAGAAAATACTAAAGAAAAAAATTTTTGTTCTAGATCAAAAGACATCAAAAGAACTTCATCAATTTACAATTTCATTTATCCTATATCAAAATCATCATAAGAATTCCATCAATTTAAAATTTCATATTCTAGATCAAAAAAGTTGATCAAAACATAGGTGCAGAGAAAAAAATTGTTCCACTGTAAACCAATAAACAGAAAATGTAAACTTTCATGGACTATCTTTAAACCCAATAGCAACTCATGCTTTTTTGGTCACTAACCATTTTGAAAGTAACTACTCACTTCTCTACTAAACATCAAAAATCTCAACCTCAAATTCTTGCCTCAACCAAATGCACCGATGATCTTCTGTAAGAGCCAAAAATGCTCGAGCAAGCTCCTTGTCCTTTTTTAGAGCTCTGTACACCATCACTTGGGATTCTAAACTTATATCATCAATCTTAAAAACCTCTTGAGATATTAATTCTTCTATTTCAAGATTCAATTTGTTAGAGTTATTCAATGCTTCAGCCATTGAATCCATTCCAAGCCTAATGTATTTCAACTCATCTTTTGTATTGTCACTCACTTTTGCTTTCTTTTTCTTTGTGATCTTCTTGGATGTACTGACAGATGCAGCTACTGTAGAAGACGTATCAACCTCATGCCCATCTTGTTCAACATTCTCATTAACAAGGTCATGCTCGGTTGACTCAAGTGGAGTTACATCTTCAACATCTCTAGCCCAATGACGCTGCTTCTCTCTTGGACCAGCAGCAAGCCTTCCAGTTGCTTGATCTTGTCCAACAAGTTGATCCATCTTTTCATAGTTTTTTATAGGTTTGTATCGAAATTGTAATGCTTTGGGATGTGCCTGTAATTTTATACAAAGAAATCAAAGATGTTAGACATTTAACAACCAACGGTAAAGACATATATATGAGCAAGTCTCATGTTTGTTTCTATACAATTAAAGGAACTTTCATGTATTTACATGACCAAATAAAGTCATACAATATAAGGCAGCAAGCAAAATTCAAAATCCAAGTTTCTTAATAATGTTTGTTTCTCACCTTAACATAACTCTCCCACACGCCGCTAACCGCCTCAATTCTTTGAGTTTCGTAATTAAATCCAAAGCCACTACTATTCAAGATCTCTTTTGCAGCACTATAGTTTTTTTTCAGGGTCTTCATCCTATTTTTTATATGGTCTGAATGACACGCAAGTCCAAATTTCTCTCCGATCAAATAGGCAACAGATACCAATGCAGATTTTGTGAAACTTCCTCCTATTTTTTGTCCTTGTAGCATTTCATCTAACAAAGAGTCAATCAAAAAATCATCCATATCATCTGTCCATGTAAGATTTTTTTCCCCATCATTGTTGCACTTGCTTCGGAATCTTTAGAACCTTCAATCTAAAAAGTAATCACAAATGCAAATAAACAGTCAAACTTATAACACAAGATAAGCAATAAGGACAAACTAGTTCAAAATATCAATAAATATTGAACACAAAATTACAGACTCCACTATCTTGTATTCAACCAACAAAAGATCTAATGGTGAATAACGAATTTCCAAATTCCAAAGGAGAACGATGCAGCAAAATGCCTGCTTCCAGACAAGCAGAACTAGCAAGACGTACACACCTTGAAACAGAGATATCAACAATTTGAAACAGAAGTAAACAAATTTAATATTTCCTATCTTTTTTAATCATTATTTTTAGCATTGAGTTAAGCTGATTAATTTCCCTGTATGACAAAGAAAAATAGAAATTAGAACAATAGAAACAGAATGCCTGCTAGACAGTGAACAGCAATTAGAACAATAGAAACAGAGGCAAAATGCCAAAATTCCAGGACCCAACTGGCTTTTACTCTGCAATGTTTACAGTGAAGAAAGCTGCTCTTTGTTGATGACAAAACGTCAGGGAATTAAAGATAGAGTAACAGATAACAAGGCATTGTTAAAAGTTCAAACCTATGAAACACTTGGGCTAATTTTACTACCATTTAAAAGCTGCCCTCTATTTATGACATAGATAGAGAAATAAAGGTCGTAGTTTGAGATGAGAAGTCAGAAGACCAAATGAGTTACTCCAGTTATTTCTCCTTGTACAACTTCAATATTTTTTATTTTATCCTTTAACAGCTTCAATACTTATCATCTTTTTTTTTTTTTTTCAAGAAGCTAATTTGCAAGAAGGAAACAGTTGTATTCGAAAGGTTGGAGAATCACGTACTGCAGCTCACAGGCATCTGCTATAATTCATAACACCCTAAATGTATATATATGTGAAAACAGAAATGCAAATAATTAACCCATTATATTTCATCATTTTGGATGATGCATTATAGATGCAATCGTATCGTGACAATGCCACGCTAAATGGTTAAAATATTTAACAGCAATAATAAAGTTCCTTAGTACAGAGACAACAGGATACAGAAAGGTTCCTAAGAAAATCTCAAGAGTAGACATGCTTTCTAACATCAAGAACTAAGGACAAATTTTACTTTCTGGATCACTTATACTTGGTAGTCAACCCGAGCGAATAAGCACCTCAAGTCAATCAAATTTAAAGCGGAAACAAGAGAGAAAGGAAAATGATTATACTTAATTGCTAAAATCAAGCACCAATCCGCATCATCCATTTCCAAAACTAAGATAGACACAACATAACAAATAAATTTAAGAGAAAAAAAACAAAAAATTTCAAGGCAATTCCACCTAACTACCTAAGGCAATAATTGAACCGTAGAATGATCATCAACATCCCCAACCAGGACGACAAAAAGAAGAAACCAAAAGGGAAAACACAAAAACTATGATTCAAAAGCACACTTGATCCACATAAAGATGAATTCAAATAAAAATCTCTCCATAATCCACCATGCAAAAAAAAAAAAAATCTATCTATCAAACAAACATCACATGCATGAACAATTACAGAGAAAATAACACATTATCCACCACAAAACCGAAACAAAGACAAATATCAACGAAAACCCAATTCATCCCCAACCCAATACACATAAAACTGCATCAAAATCCAACCTTGTTCAAGTGGGCATTCCAAAACAAGCAATACAACCCGAGATTCCAATCCCAAAAACAAAAACACACACACAAAATTTCTCAATGGGGGAGCCAAATTCTTACCAAAAGACAGATATAGAAGATAAGAAACAAGAATCCAACATGCCCAGAATCGAATCCCACCCAGAAAATTTGGTCTCGAGGAGGGGAAGACGTGGCGTGACAGGCGGCTGTATGAAAAATTCCCTCACCGGCGTGGCAAAGGGAAGCGAACGGTTACGAAGTGCGCTTTGCCTTCTTTTCTCTTTGAGCCTTTTTCTGCATCAGGAAGAACAGTATTAATCTCACGCGCCTACAGCGCGTAGATTAAACGCGTCGGATGTGGAGAGAATAGTGCGTACAGCATTTGTGTGGGGTCCACAGAAACAGGGAATTTGATTGGTGGACTTGGAGGGTTAAAATATCTGGTGAGGTGCACGTGGGGATAGTGCTCTCAACACACATACGATTAGATTAACTATATGTTGTTCTTTTGAGTTCCCAAGGGGCCAATGGGTCTTTCACAAACACTTTTTTTTTTTTCTTTTTTTTTTTTTTTGGCTTTCTTGTGTGTTAATACTCGCACCCAAGTACGGTGTTTGAGAATTTTTGGAGCCACGTGTCGATCGGAAGTTCGATTTAATCAATGCGAAATTGTTTTAATTTTTTATTTGGAATTTTATTTTGGTTTCTAAATGACATCAAAGATTCTTGAGGTTTAGCCAGTGCTTTATTTTCTATTATTATTATTTAGATGAAATTTTCTAATTTCACCAATATTAATTATCATTTTGATTATTTAAATTTCAAACAAGTGTCTAAAATTTATTAAAATAAAGAAGAAGAAAAAACTAAAAAGATGGGGACATAAATATGACCTACAAAATCAATGAAAATAACAAGACAAAATAAAATTTAAATTAAGATACAAAGAAGATTTGAAAGATATTTTTCCACTTTTCTTTGTTCCAAGTGATAAAATTCAGAACGAATTGTGCTCATTAATTGAAATGCAGGAAGGAAAATGAGCTTTTTACCATAGAAAATGACTCTTTAAAGGAATCAACTAAGAAAATACGAAAATTGATTTAAATAAATCATTATGTTGAGAAATTGAAAGAGATTTTTATAAATTTCAAGTAAAATATTTACCACGTATCAATTGTTTATAAATTACTTTTATAATCAATGAAGTAAGTTGCTTCTTTTTCACACACACACACAAAGCAAGCAATTTGTTTCCAAATTTTTATTACTAAATTAACTGTTTTATCTTTATCCAAAAGGAGAAGTAACTTCAAAATGGGAATCTCTTTGCTTATTGTAATGTCCCTTTCACTTTGCAAAGTGGGTCTTCGATGAGAACTACACTATGAATAAGAATTAATATTGTTTTGGGATGATCATATCATATATCCAAATTTAATGAAGGCTAATCATACCATAACAAAACTCATAGGCCGCCACTAACACCATCTATCTCAGTAAAATAGGATATATGCTTCCACAACATATTGTACATAGAATCTGAAACAAACAGACCCTCTTGAGTCTTTTACTTTCACCACTAAGACTCCTTCAAAACTGCTACTAGTGGTGATCCAAGTATTGTCTTTTCCAAACCAATAAAACTTGTTAATTTATACCTAGTTTCATGAGTAGTTCTTTATCAAGCCAATTGTGTATATATATGAATCTAAATCTGCAAAGAATTTTCTTTTGTTCTTTTTTCCACTCACTCTCATTTGGTTGCTGATAGAACCAAGTACCTAATAAAGAAGAAAGATCTTCGAATCCTTGTGTAGATGTGCATTAGTATAGTATGCCTTCTTTTGAAAGTGACACTCAAATAGTCATGGACTTTTCTTCGAGCATAGTTCAGTATGCGGAATGACATGAGATTGGATGAGATTATGATTGGGGATATTTTCACCATGACTGACCTGAATCAACCACGATCACGATTGACTTGCTTTTCGCGATCTAGGTCCAATCTAGCCTCACGCTTGATGGCCAACTAGAACGATCAACCAAGTCCATAGGTGGTCGATCGAGCTCCCATAGTGGCCAACCTAAGGGCTTGGCCGAGCTCACCAGGTGGTTAACTTGATGGTCTGGCCGAGCTCCCTAGGTGGTCGATCTGGGTAATTGGCCGACCTCAAGTCATAGCCGACCTTAACAAAGGTCTGACTTAAGTCCACGGCACGATGCCTGCTAGACACACACGACGTGTCACCACACAACTTATGGAAGCACTCTCCGAGTTTTCCGCGCCGACTAACCCATGTCATGGTAACCGCAACACCACCTCATCACTATGAAAATATTGGGCTCAATCCCTACTCCTTGAGAACGTGAACCACTAACTCAATTAGTGACG
>WUAT03141230.1:0-12331 GCA_010015005.3 Ulmus americana | reverse complement strand
ATGTAAACAATAACTTGTTAAAATAAAAGAAGAAAAAGAAGAACACCAACAACACAACAAAAACAAAAAATAATAGTAAGTAGGAAAATGAATAATAATATATTAAAACAACTAAAATAACAAAAAAATTCCCTAATAACATAAAAAGATTAAATAATAATAATATCATTACAATGAATAACAATAATTACAAAAGTTAACAAACAATATCAAAACGATTGAATAGTAAAAGTAATAAACCTAACATATTACTACCATAAAAAACAATAATGACAACAAAAATAACATTTAAAAAAAAAAAAACAACAACAACAACAACAAAAATTAAAATAATAATAATAATAATAAATTAAGTTCTCAAAAATAATAGTTTGAAAAAAACAGACAACAACAATAACAATAATAATAATAATTACAAAATAAATATGAAATAAATAAAACACGATAAAGCCTAATTATTAAAATAATAATAACTCAGTCACTAGGATAAATAAAATAATAATAACACATACAAAAATGAAATGAAAGAAATCATGTAAAAAGTAATTAGACAAACATATCAACATTACAAAACACATAATAAAAATAATTATACAAACATTTCAACACTACATTAATAAGAAAAAAATAACTTGCAAAAGAAAAAAATAAGAATAATAATAAATAGGAAATAATAATAATAATATATACAAAAAAAATAAAATAGCAAAACATTCTTGAATATAAATAAAAAAGATGGAATAATAATAATAATAATAATAATAAAATTTAAAATATGAATAACAATATTAATCTAGAATGAAAAACAACAATAACAAAAATAAAAACTTAATATCAAAACAATTTAACAATCAAAGTAATAAAACTAACATATCAATACCATAAAACACTAAATGAGAACACCAATAACCTTTTTAAAAACAATTACAACAATAATAATATATCAATAAATTAAACCCTTTAAAGTAATAGTTAGGAAAAAATAGACAATAATAACAAAATAAATAACTTTAGCAACTAAAAAGAAAAATAGTTTAAGAATGATTAACATTAAAATAATTATTACAAAATAAATATGAAATAGAAATATACTAAGCATAATTATTAATACAATTATAATAACTCAATAAAAATAATTAAAATAATAAAAAAGTTACATTAATCAAACAATATTAGGATGAATAAAAATGTAACAAAAATAATTTATAATCTAAAAATAATACGACAAACATATCAACACCACAAAACATATTAATAATGTAAACAATAACTTTTTGAAAAAAGAAGAAAAAAATAACAATAAAACAAAAACAAAAATAATAATTTGGAAAATGAATAATAATATATTAAAAAAACTAAAATAACAAAAAATTTCCTAATAAACATAAAAAGATTGAATAATAATAATAACATTTGAATGAATAACAATAATAATAATAAAAAAAAAAAGTAAAAACTTGAAATCAAAACAATTTAACAATAAAAGTAAGAAAACTAACATATTAATACCATAAAACACAATAATGAGAACAACAATAACCTTTTTAAAATCAACAACAACAATAATATAATAAATTATGCCCTTAAAAGTAATAGTTAGGAAAAAATAGGCAATAATAATAATATCAATAACTTTAGCACCTAAAAAGAAAAATAATTTGAGAATAATTAACATTAAAATAATTATTACAAAATAAATATGAAATAAAAAAACACTAAGCCTAGTTATGAATTTAATTATAACTCAATAAAAATAATTATAATAATAATAAAGATACTATTAATCAAACAATATTAGGATGAATAAAATAGTAACAAACATAATTTATAATTACAATAAAAATAATATGACAAACATATAAACATTGCAAAACACATTAATAACGTAAACAATAACGTTTTTTTAAAAAAATAATAATAAAAAAACAATAGCAAGTAGGAAAAATGAATAATAATATATTAAAATAACAAAACATTCTCCAATAAACATAAAAAGATTGAATAATAATAATTACATTAGAATGAATAACAATAATAACAAAAGCAAACACTTAATATCAAAGCAATTTAAAAATAAAAATAATAAAACTAACATATCAATACCATAAAACACAATAATGACAACAAAAATAACCTTTTTAAAAATAAAAACAATAATAAGAATAAGAATAGTTATATTAATAAATTAAGTTCTCAAAAATAATAGTTTCAAAAAGTAGATAATAACAATAATAATAATAATAGTTTTTAAAATAATAATTACAAAATAAATATGAAAGAAATAAAGCACGATAACGCCTAATTATTAATATAATAATAACTCTGTAAAAATAATTAGAATAATAATAATGATATTATTAATCAAATAACACAAGGATAAATAATGAAATAATCACATGCAAAAATGAAATGAAAGAAATCATGTAAGAAATAATTTTATAATCACAAAAAATTAAAAAGAAAAACAAATCAATACTACAAAACACATAATAAAGATAATAATACAAACATATCAACACTAGAAAACACAATAATTAGAAGTATTACTTATTAAAACAAAAGAAGAAAAATAAGAACAATAATAAAAATGAAAAGTAAATAATAATATATATATAAAAAATAAAATAGAACAATATTCCTGATTATACATAAAATGATTGAATTATAATAATAAAAATAATAACAATAATAAAATCTAAAATATGAATAGCAATATTAATCTAGAATTAATAACTACATTAACAAAAATAAAACTTAATACCAAAAGAATTTAACAATAACAATAAAAGTAATAAACTATCATATCAATACCATAAAACATAATAATGAGAACAAAAATAATCTTTTTTCAAACAACAACTGCAACAAAAATATATCAATAATTTAAGCCCTTATAAATAGACAATAATAATAATATCAATAACTTTAGCACCAAAAAAGAAAACGAATTTAAGAATAATTAAAATTAAAATATCAAATAAAAAAACACTAAGCGTATTTATTAATATAATTATATCTTAGTAAAAATAATTAAAATAATAATAAACATGCTATTAATCAAACAATATTATGATAAACAAGAAAGTAACAAAAACAATTTATAATCACAATAAAAATAAAACGACAAAGATATCAACACTACAAAACTCATTAATAATGTAAACAATAACTTTTTGAAACAAAAGAAGAAGAACAATAGTAAGTAGGAAAAATGAATAATAATATATTAAAACAACTAAAATAACAAACATTGCCTAATAAACATAAAAATATTTAATAATAATAATAACATTAGAATTAATATCAATAATAACAAAAGTAAAAACTTCATATCAAACAATTGAACAATAAAAGTAATAAAACTAACATATCAATACTATAAAACATAATAATGACAACAACAATGACCCTTTTAAAAACAATAACAACAACAATAATAATATATTAATAAATTAAACCCTTGAAAGTAATAGTTAGGGAAAAAAAATAGACTATAATAATAATATCCACCTCGAAAGAAAAAAGAATTTAATAATAATTAACATTAAAATAATTATTACAAAATAAATAAGAAATAAATAAAACATTACGCATAATTATTAATATAATTATAAATTAGTAAGAATAATTAAAACAATAATAAAGATACTATTAATCAAACAACATTAGGATAAATAAGAAAGTAACAAAAAAATTTATAATTACAATAAAAAAAAAATACGACAAAGATATCAACGCTATAAAACTCATTAATAACGTAAACAATAACTTTTTGAAACAAAAGAAAAACAACAAGAAGACAACAAAAACACGAACAATAGTAAGTGGGAAAAATGAATAATAATATATTAAAACAACCAAAATAACAAAAAATTGCCTTATAAACATAGAAAGATTGAATAATAATAATAACATTAGAATTAATATCAATAATAACAAAAATAAAAACTTCATACCAAACAATTGAACAATAAAAGTAATAAAACTAACATATCAATACTATAAAACATAATAATGACAACAACAATAACCCTTTTAAAAACAATAACAACAATAATAATATATTAATAAATTAAACCCTTGAAAGTAATAGTTAGGATAAAAATAGACAATAATAATAATATCCGTAACATTATGACCTAAAAAGGAAAAGAATTTAATAATAATTAACATTAAAAGAATTTAATAATAATTAACATTAAAATAATTATTACAAAATAAATAAGAATATTAAGATGAATAAAAAAGTAACTAAAATAATTTATAATCACAATAAAAAAAAATAATACAACAAACATCAACAGTATAAAACACATTAATAAACATAAAAAGATTGACTAATAATAAGATGAACAACAACACAACAAAAACAAAAACAACAATAAGTGAGAAAAATGAATAAAAATATATTAAAACGACTAAAATAACAAAAAAAATCCCTAATAAACATAAAAAGATTGACTAATAAAAATAACATTAGAATGACTAACATAATAACAAAAGTAAAAACTTAATACCAAAACAATGGAATAATAAAAGTAATAAAACTAATATATTAATACTGTAAACCACAACAATGAGATCAACAATAACCTTTTTAAAAACAGCAACAAAAACAATAAAAATAATATCAATAAATTATGTCCTTAAAAGTAATAGTTAGGAAAAAACTAACAGTAATAATAATATCAATAACTTTGGCACCTAAAAAGAAAAAGAATTTTAGAATAATTAACAATAAAATGCTTATTACAAAATAAATATGAAATAAATAAAACATTAAGTCAAATTATTAATATAATTATAACTCAATAAAATAATTAAAATAACGATAAAGAACCAATAAATTAAACAATATTAGGATGAATAAAAAGGTAACAAAAATATTTATAATCACAATAAAGATAATACGACAATCATATCAACACTACAAAACACATTAATAACGTAAACAATAAGTCTTTAAAACAAAAGAAGAACAACAACCACAAACAAAAACAAAAACAATATATTAACTTTCGCATGAATGACAATAATTACAAAAGTAAAAACTTAATATCAAAATAATTTAACAATAAAAGTAATAAAACTAACATATCAATACCATAAACCACAATAACGAGATCAATAATAATCTTTTTAAAAACAACAACAACAACAATAATAATATATCAATAAGTTAAGCCCTTAAAAGTAATAATTAGGAAAAAATAAACAATAATAATAATATCAATAACTTTAACACCTAAAAAGAAAAAGAATTTAAGAATAATTAGCATTAAATTGATTATTACAAAATAAATTTGAAATATATAAAACACTAAGCATAATTATTAATATAATTGTAACTAAATAAAAATAATTAAAATAATAATAAATATACTATTAATCAAACAATATTAGAATGAATAAAAATAACATGATAAACATACCAACACTAAAAAACACATTAATAATGTAAACAATAACTCTTTTATAAAACAGAAGAAGAAAAAGAACAACAACACAACAAAAACAAAAACAATATTAAGTAGGAAAAATAAGTAATAATATATTAAAACAACAAAAATAACAAAACATTACCTAACAAACATAAAAAGATTGACTAATAATAATAATATTAAAATGACTAACAATTATAACAAAAGAAAAAACTTAATATCAAAACAATTTAACAATAAAAGTAACAAAACTAACATATCAATACCATAAACCACAATAAGGAGAACAACAATAATAATATATCACTAAATTAAGGCCTTAAAAGTAATAGTTAGGCAAAAACTGACTATAATAATAATATCAATAACTTTTGCAACTAAAAAGAAAAAGAATTTTATAATTATTAACATTAAAATAATTATTAACAAATAAATATGAAATAAATAAAACACTAAGCCCAGTTATAAAAATAATTATAACTCAACAAAAATAATTAAAATAATTACAAAGAAACTATTAATAAAACAATATTAGGATGAATAAAAAAGTAAGAAAAATAATTTATAATCGCAATAAAAACAAAACCAGAAATATATGAATACTATAAAACACATTAATAATGTAAACAAGAACTCTTTAAAACTAAAAAAGAGAGAGAAGAACAACACAAACAAAAACAATAACAAATCAGAAAAATGAATCAAAATATATTAAAACAATTAAAATAACAAAAAGCCTCCTCATGAACATAAAAATATTACATAATAATAACATTAAAATGAATAATAATAATAAGAAAAGTAAACACTTAATATCAAAACAATTGAATAATAAAAGTAGTAAAACAAACATATCAATACCATAAAACATAATAATGAGAACAATAATAATCTTTTTAAAAACAACAGCAGTAATAATATATCAATAAATTAAGCCATTAAAAGTAATGGTTAGGAAAAGACTGACAATAATAATAATATCAATAACTTTAGAAGCAAAAATGAAAAAGAATTTTAGAATAATTAACATTAAAATAATTGTTACAAAATAATATGAAATAAATAAAACACTAAGCCTAATTATTAAAATATTTATTCTTCAACAAAAATAATTAAAATAATAGTAAAGATACTATTAATTGGGCAATATAAAGACGAATAAAAAAACAACAAAAATAATTTATAATCACAATAAAAATAATACGACAGACATATTAACACTATAAAACATGTTAACAACGTAAACAATAAGTCTTTAAAACAAAAGAAGAAGAACAAAACCACAACAAAAACAACAATAACTGGAAAAAAATGAATAAAAATATATTAAAACAATTAAAATAACAAAACATTCCCTAATAAATGTAAAAAGATTGACTAATAATAATAACGTTAGAATGACAAACAATAATAACAAAAGTAAAAACTTAATATCAAAACAATTAAACAATAAAAGAAATAAAACTAACACATTAATACTGTAAACCACAACGTAAGATCAACAATAACCTTTTTAAAAACAACAACAATAAAAATATATTAATAAATTATGCCCTTAAAAGTAATAGTTAATAAAAAAACTAACAATAAAAATAATTTCAATAACTTTGGCATCTAAAAAGAAAAAGAATTTTAGAATAATTAACATTAAAATGATTATTACAAAATAAATATTAAATAAATAAAACACTAAGCCTAATTATTCGTAAAATTATAACTCAATAAAAATAATTAAAATAATGATAAAGATACTATTAATCAAACAATATTAAGATGAATAAAAAAGTAAAAAATAATAATTTATAATCACAATAAAAATAATACAACAATCATATTAACACTACAAAAAACATTAATAACATAAACAATAAGTCTTTAAAACAAAAGAAGAAAAAGAAGAAGAACAACAACAACATAATAAAAACAAAAACAACTCTAAGTAGGAAAAATGACAAATAATACATTAAAAAAACTAAAATAACAAAACATTCCCTAATAAAAGTAAAAAAGCTTGACTAACAATAACAACATCCGAATGAATAACAATAATCACAAAAGTAAAAACTTACTATAAAAAAAAAAAAAATTAACAACAATATTAATAAAACTAACATATCAATATCATAAATCATAATAACGAGATCAACACTAACCTTTTTTTAAAAACAACAACAACAATAATAATAAATCAATAAATTAAGCCCTTAAAAGTAATAATTAGGAACTTTAGCACCTAAAAAGAAAAAGAATTTAAGAATAATTAACTTTAAAATTATTATTACAAAATAAATTTGAAATAAATAAAACACTAAGCCTAAATATTAATATAATTATAACTAAATAAAAATAATTAAAATAATAATAAAGATACTATTAATCAAACAATATTAGGTTGAATAAAAAAGTAACAAAAATAATTTATAATCACAATAAAAATAATACGATAAACATACCAACACTAAAAAACACATAAATAAAGTAAAAAATAATTCTTTAAAACAGAAGAAGAAAATGAAAAACAACAGCACAATAAAAACAAAAACAATACTAAGTACGAAAAATAAATAATAATATATTAAAACGACTGAAATAACAAAACATTCCCTAATAAACATAAAAAGATTGACTAATAATAATAATATTAGAATGAATAACAATAATAACAAAAATAAAAACTTAATATCAAAACAATTTAACAGTAAAAGTAATAGAACCAACATATCAATACCATAAACCATAATAAGGAGAACAACAATAACAATAATAATATATCACTAAATTAAGCCCTTAAAAGTAATAGTTAGGCAAAAACTGACAATAATAATAATATTAATAACTTTTACAACTAAAAAGAAAAAGAATTTTAGAATAATTAACATTAAAATAATTACAACAAAATAAATATGAAATAAATAAAATACTAAGCCTTATTATTAGAATAATTACAACTCAACAAAAATAATTATAATAATAATAAAGATATTATTAATCAAACAATATTAGGATGAATAAAAAAGTAAGAAAAATAATTTATGATCACAATAAAAATAAAACCATAAACATATGAACACTACAAAACACATTAACGTAAACAAGAACTCTTTAAAACAAAAAAGAAAGAAAGAAGAACAACAAAAACAAAAACAATAATAAGTAGGACAAATGAATAATAATATAGTAAAACAACTAAAAGAAAAAAAAAATTACCTAATAAACATAAAAAAGATTACATAATAATAATAACATTAAAATGAAGAACAATAATAATAAAAGTAAAAACTTAATATTAAAATAATTGAACAATAGAAGTAATAAACCAAACATATTAATACCATAAAACACAATAATGAGAACAGCAATAACCTTTTTTAAAAGCAAAAACTGTAATAATATATCAATAAATTAAACCCTTAAGAGTAATAGTTAATAAAAAAACTGACAATAATAATAATATCAATAACTTTAGAAGCTAAAATGAAAAAGAATTTTAGAATAATTAACATTAAAATAAAAATTACAAAATAAATATGAAATAAATAAAACACTATGCCTAATTATTAAAATAACTATAACTCAACAATAATAATTAAAATAATAATAAAGATACTATTAAACAAACAATATAAGGATGAATAAAAAAGTAACAAAAATAATTTCATATCAATACTATAAAACACATTAATAACGTAAACAATAAGTCTTTAAAACAAAAGAAGGAGAAGAATAACACAACAAAAACACCAATAAGTAGGAAAAATGAATAATTTTTTTTTAAAACTAAAATAATAAAAAATTCCCTAATAAACACAAAAGATTAGCTAATAATAGTAACATTAGAATGACTAACAATAATAACAAAATTAAAAACTTAATATCAAAACAATTGAACAATAAAAGAATTAAAACTAACATATCAACACTGTAAACCACAACGACGAGATAAAAACAACAACAATAAAAATATATCAATAAATTATGCCCTTAAAAGTAATAGTTAGGAAGAAAAAAAAATGGCAATAATAATAATATCAATAACTTTGGCACCTAAATAGAAAAAGAATTTTAGAATAATTAACATTAAAATGATTATTACAAAATAAATATGAAATAAATAAAACACTAAGCCTAATTATTAATACAATTATAACTCAATAAAAATAATGATAAGGATACTATTAATCAAATAATATTATGATGAATAATTATTAATACAATTATAACTCAATTAAAATAATGATAAGGATACTATTAATCAAATAATATTATGATGAATAAAAAAGTAAGAAAAATAATTTATAATCGCAATAAAAATAATACGACAAATATATCAACACCACAAAATACATTAATAACATAAACAATGATTTTTCATAACAAAAGAAGAAAAAGAAGAAAAAAAACACGATAATACTAAGTAGGAAAAAAGAATAATAATATAAAAAAATAACTCAAGTAACAAAATATTCCCTAATAAACATAAAAAGATTGACTAATAATAATAATATTAGACTGAATAACAATAATAACAAAAGTAAAAATTTAATATCAAAACAATTTAACAATAAAAGTAATAAAACTAACATATCAATACCATAAACCACAATAAGGAGAACAACAATAACCCTTTTAAAAACAACAATAACAATAATAATATATCACTAAATTAAGCCCTTAAAAGTAATAGTCAGGTAAAAACTGACAATAATAATAATATCAATAACTTTTGCAACTAAAAAGAAAAAGAATTTTAGAACAATAGACATTAAAATGATTACTACAAAATAAATAAAACACTAAGCCTAATTATTAATATAATTATAACTCGGCAAAAATAATTAAAATAATAATAAAGATAATATTAATCAAACAATATTAGGATGAATAAAAAAGTAATAAAAATAATTTATAATCACAATATAAATAATACGACAAACATACTAACACTAAAAAATACATTAGTCGCGTAAACAATTACCTTTTTAAAACAAAAGAAGAACAACATAAAAAAAAACAAAAACAAAAACAATAATAAGTAAGAAAAATGAAAAATAATATATTAAAACAACTACAAGAACAAAACATTCCCTAATAAACGTAAAAACATTGACTAATAATAATAATAATAACAAAAGTAAAAAATTAATATCAAAACAATTGAACAATAAAAGTAATAGAACTAACATATCAATACCATAAAACACAATAAGGAGAACAACAATAACCTTTTTAAATACAACAACAACAATAATAATATATCACTAAATTAAGCCCTTAAAAGTAATAGTTAGGCAAAAACTGACAATAATAATAATATCAATAACTTTTACAACTAAAAAGAAAAAGAATTTTAGAATAATTAACATTAAAATAATTATAACTCAACAAAAATAATTAAAATAATAATAAAGATATTATTAATCAAATAATATTAGGATGAATAAAAAAGTAAGAAAAATAATTTATAACCACAAACATATAAACATTACAAAACACATTAATAACATAAACAAAAACTATTTAAATCAAAAATAGAGAAAGAAGAACAACAAAAACAATAATAAGTGCGGAAAATGAATAATAATATAGTAAAATAACTAAAAGATCAAAAAATTCCCTAATGAACATAAAAAAAGATTACATAATAATAATAACATTAAAATGAATAATAATAATATAAAAAAAAAAAGTAAAAACTTAATATCAAAATAATTTAACAATAAAAGTAATAAATCAAATATATCAATACCATAAAACAAAAATAATGAGAACAACAATAACATTTTTAAATACAACAACTATAATAATATATCAATAAATTAAGCCCTTAAGAGTAATAGTAAAGGAAAAACTGACAATAATAATAATATCAATAACTTTAGAATGAAAAAGAATATTAGAATAATTAACATTAAAATAATTATTTCAAAATAAATATGAAATAAATAAAACACTAAGTCTAATTATAACTCAACAATAATAATTATAATAATAATAAAGATACTATTAATCAAACAATATTAGGTTGAATAAAAAATAATTTATAATCACAATTAATACGGTAAACATACCAACACTAAAAACACATTAATAACAAAAACAATAACTCTTTAAAACAAAAGAAGAAAAAGAATAATAACACAACAAAAACAAAAACAATAATAAGTAGAAAAAATAAATAATAATATATTAAAACAACTAAAATAATAAAAAAATTCTCCAATAAACATAAAAAGATTGAATAATAATAATAACATTACGATGAATAACAATAATAATAAAAAGTTAGAACTTAAAATCAAAATAATTAACAATAAAATTAATAAAACTAACAAATCAATACCATAAAACACAATAATGAAAACAACAAAAACTTTTTTTTGAAAAGAACAACAATAATAACATATAAATCAATTATGCCCTTAAAAGTAATAGTTAAGAAAAAAAAAATAGCCAATAATAATAATATCAATAACTTTAGCACCTAAAAAATAATAATTTAAGAATAATTAACATTAAAAATAATTATTACAAAATAAATATCAAATAAAAAAAACACTAAGCCTATTTATTAATATAATTATAAATCAGTAAAAATAATTAAAACAATAATAAAAATACTATTAATCAAACAATATTAGGATAAATGAGAACGTAACAAAAATAATTTATAAGTACAATAAAAATAATACGACAAAGATATCAACACTACAAAACTCATTAATAACGTAAAAAATTTGAAACAAAAGAAGAACAACAATAAGATAACAATAACACAAACAATAGTAGGTAGGAAAAATGAATAATAATATATTAAAACAACTAAAATAATAAAAAAAACTCTTAATAAACATAAAAAGATTGAATAATAATAATAACATTAGAATTAACAT
>WUAT03141119.1:0-12332 GCA_010015005.3 Ulmus americana | reverse complement strand
ATTCCGAAAGATGATGGTAACTACACAGGATGATATCCTTTTCACACAAAAATCACCAATTAATTTTAACAATTGATATATTTGATTAAAAAATCAATTAAGCGGTGATAAATCCAAATTAATAAAAATTCAATAACCCAGTCAAAAATAAAAAATAAAAAAAAATAAATTCAATAACATATTTTTTTCTAAATTTGGGGAATCTTCTAAACGATGACAAAGGCCGGACTTAGCTGTAACTGAAGGTGATGAAGTTAAGGAGAGATAACGATATACAAAACATGTTTGCACGTAATACCCTATAAAAATAGACGTGTTAGGTAACATTTAAAAACCGGATTTAAAT
Source organism: Ulmus americana (assembly GCA_010015005.3). NCBI lineage: Eukaryota > Viridiplantae > Streptophyta > Magnoliopsida > Rosales > Ulmaceae > Ulmus > Ulmus americana. Next base: position 11,986 of record WUAT03141119.1, on the reverse strand, counting down.
TAAAATTCGAAAATAAATAAATAAAAGTTTGTTTTTTAATGGAAAAATAAAATTATTGTTATACATCTATATTTGTTAAATTTTTATCACATATAGTAATTTTTACTCAAAATTAAAAGATAATAACCAAAACACTTTAAGTTTAATTTATATTATGCAATAAGAATATAAGAATTAACTTGCAAATTATCTTTATTTACCCAACAAAAACTACGGAGATCTTGATTTTTTTTAACTTTTATTTTTGTTGAGAGAAAACCGTCCGATGAGATTAATTTGCAAATTTTTTATGCTAACATAGATTTCCATGCAAAAACTTTAAATTACAGGGTAATTCTATATAATAAAATAAATAATTTATTGATTTTTTTCGTTTAAAATCCAAATTAAAATTTTGGTTAATAATTAGAAAAGGTGAGCACACGATCAACAAATAGCATGCAAATCTCCGTTAAAACAACCTTCTCTCTCCTTTTTCTTATTTTCCTGTTCAAATGGATCTCCAAGACCAAACCCAGTCCCAAAAGCTCCATCTCTTCACCCTTCTCCTCGTCCTCAAAAGAGAGCTTCGATACGCAGTGTCGTTTCTGTTCCTTGTAATCTCTTCCATCGTCGTAGTCTCGTTCGTAAACTCTTCTGATCGGCGGTTCGTCTTCCGACTCGGGTTCTTATCGGAAACCGGAGCGAACGGTTCGAAAGCGTTGGAGGGAGTTTGTGATTATTCGTATGGAAGATGGGTTCGAGATGAGAATCGGTTTCTTGAGTCTTATGATGAGAGTTGTCCGTTTCTTGACCCTGGGTTTCGTTGCACCCAAAATGGAAGGAAGGATCAAGGTTATCGTCAATGGCGCTGGCAACCTAATGGTTGCGATCTTCCAAGGTTTGTATCATCTTTCATGGAGTTCATGGAAACTTGTTCTTCGTGTTTATGACCCTTTTTATTATTATTATTATTATTTCAACTAGGGCTAGCTCGAGTTTTGGTGAAAATTAGATGAAGGGCATAGATTTTGAATGAGGAAAATTATATAATGTATATACATATATGAGTACCGGTGTTCATTAGGGATTATTCTACTTTTACTTTTTAATTTTTATTATAGTTTTTTAATCATAATATATATATATATTTTATCATTTTTGAATATGTTATTTTGTAATGCAATAAAAATAATTCTATACAATACTTCTACAATTCAAGTTTTTTTTAAAAGATAATTCTTTACTGAAGTTGTGATTAAACAATTAGAGTAAAAATCTCTCCAAAGTTTTACATTACTTAATTAATGCGTGTCAAAATATTCAAGTATAACTCTATTTGATATAATAGAGTATATACTTAACTTGTGATTAAAAGTAAATAATGCTTTTCTTGAATCTTGGGCTACTATCAAAATGAGCTTTGTGGCTACTATTAAAACACCTATATATATTTTAAAATTGATAAAGTTGTCTCACGAACTTTAGGACTACTATCAAAATGATACCCTTTTATTAAAAGTTCAGGGAACAAGATCGATTTCAAAGTACAAAAAGTATAAAGTTTGGATGATATTATTGTTTTAGTGTCAATAAAAATAAAGTAATAATTTGGCTTAAATATTGTATTGCATTATAAACTAACATAGTTTTAAAATAGTGGTAAAATGACAAGAAGTTCCCAAAAATCAATGAGACAATTTGTTGTATGACTACTAACTTGTGGTGGTTTTCAGATTCAATGCAAGTGACTTCTTAGAAAGAACCCGAAATGGAAGAATAGTGTTTGCAGGAGATTCCATTGGAAGAAACCAATGGGAATCACTACTTTGCATGCTAGCACAAGGCGTGTCTAACAAGTCAACAATCTATGAAGTGAATGGAAACCCCATAACCAAACACAAGGGCTTTCTCTCCATGCGTTTCACCGATTATAATCTCACCGTCGAGTATTACCGAGCTCCTTTCCTCGTCGTCGTCGGCCGGCCGCCACCCAACTCCTCCAAAGAAGTGCTCACCACCGTTAAGGTTGATCAGTTGCATTGGTACTCCAAGAAATGGGTCGGAGCTGATGTTTTGGTTTTCAACGACGGGCATTGGTGGAACAAGGGCAAAACTATTGGCGTGTATGTCGTTTTTACCTTTTTTATGTCGTTGTTATTGGGTGAATTTGACTTAAAATAATGTTTAGAGATGGGTCTTTTTTTGGTGTTTCAGGGGTTGCTATTTTGAGGAAGGAAAAAAGGTTAATATGAGTATGGATGTGATGGAAGCTTTTAGGAGGTCCTTGCAAACTTGGAAGTCTTGGGCGTTGAAGAATTTAAATCCTGAAAGGAATCATATTTTCTTCCGTAGCTACTCTCCAGTACATTACAGGTAATTAAGTATGACAAGTTAACTCTAAAGATTATTGAAATTTTAATTAAGAAAGATAAACAAAAATCTAAAAAGAAGAAACGAAAATAGGATCAATGATTGTCTATATCGAAATCATTTTTTCTTCTTTCTTTCTAAAACTAAAACGAATACAGGTGTAAAGTGTGTAGGAGTAAGGGTAGAAGGAATTCGAGTATCTCGTGTAATAATAATAATAAAAATTCTAGTAACAAATTCTAGTTTTAATTTTTTTCATTACTAAATCCCTTCTAGCACTTGTCCCTATTACTTGGCACTTATCCCTAGTTTTTGTACATAAAAGCTCCCTAATTTTGGAACATTTTATTTATAATAATTAGTAACAAGCGAGTTTAGTGATAAATAAATAAACAAATAAAAAAGTGGAGAACCCGTGCTAATAAGTCTAAGAAAATAACAAATCCAAATTATATATATATATATATATAAAAGATCGCTACATCTCGTGATTTAAACAGTGATATTGTACATAATATTTTTTTTTATCGAATCATGATTATGAACTGATATTCTTGTCATAATCTAAATTATGATTCAAGACATTATGTGATATTCAAATCACCAAACAGTATCATTAACAATAGCGAAAAGAACAGACCCTTGTGTCAAGTTCACATCTTGATAGACCTAGTTCAAGCAAAATCTGAATTTATGATAGAAAAGAGAACTATAAGAAAAATTATATGCAAAGCCCATGGGTAAAGAATAAAGGAACAAATCAAATTTGTTTACAACTTGCCCTTTTTCACGGTTGCAATTACAGAGATAGTCTAAAAGAACAGAATACAATAATGGGCGTTTGGTATTAAGAGGTTTTGGCTTCTCAATTGGCAGGAATGGCACATGGAACGAAGGGGGTAACTGTGACACCAACATGGAACCAGAAACAAACAACAAATATGTTCAACCTGATCCAACCAATAATCTGTACATACACAATGCAATCAAACAGATGGATTACCCAAACTGGAAGGTCCAGTTCTTAAACATCACTTTTCTAACAGAGTTGAGGAAAGATGGTCACCCTTCCAAGTATCGTGAACCGGGAACTCCAGCTCTTGCTGCACAAGATTGTAGCCACTGGTGTCTACCTGGAGTGCCAGATACGTGGAATGAACTTCTTTATGCACATTTGATATCGAAGAAATTCCAAACCAAGTGAAGTTATGACAAGAAAAGGAGAAGGCCATACCTAATAGTGTGAAAATCCTTTTTCGGTTTCAATCTGTACAAGGTCAAAGTATTGTTTATACTCAGGCTAGTTCATCCACAATCTCATTGGAATTCTCTTCGTCAGTTTCCATTTCCTTCATTTTCTCAAGCTTTCTTAAAAGATCCAACCTTTCTCGTCCATATGTAGAGGGTATCTGTCAAGGAATAGAAATGGGACAGCTGGTGTTAGGCCAATAGCGAAAAATCTCGACAAGGAGACCATTGGAGATAACAGGTCACTAACCAGAGAAGGTACGTATCTCTGAATAGCGGCCAACATAGCAGCATGCCCAACTGCAGTAACCTGTTTGAATCAAGTAATTCTCCGCATTATGTTCCAATAGATCAACATCAAAGAAATTATTTTTTGAACTGCGACACAGAGAGATGGAATGGTGCAAGTATAATTTTTTATTTATTTATTTTCTTTCCAAGATTGGCTTCGGGTAGACACCTAACTGAATGTAAATTTAGTGTCTTAATATTTATTGTGGAAGCTTTCAGAAGCCAAATAGAAACTTGGGATATAGATTTTCCCTTTATATGGTAATATCATGATTATGAGAGTTTTTGAGGAAGAATCTCACAGGAAGAAGCATTAAGAAGCCAATAGGAAAAACTGACGCCAAGTCAGTAAGAGTTCTCCGGAGAGCTTGCTTTTCCTTCTCTGTAAGCTCATCTCCTATCAAGGCCCTTCTAAGCAAGACCATCGAAGCACCAACATCAATAGCTAGAAGCTGAGTTCCTTGTAAAACATCCTGTCATTGATCGACAATGTATTATAACAGGGTAGTAATATCAATAGTTGCAACATTCAAACAATATCCTGCAAATAAAATCCGTACTGTGCTAGTTTCCTTTAGCTTGTCAATTGATTGTTCTATGATATTTCCTTTTTTCTGAACCCGGACCAATTGAGTAGCTTCCTCATCATCAGAGAAATTGGAAATATCATCCGCAAGCTTGAGATCCTGATAGACAAATGTACAGAAACACTTAAACATGCAAGTAAGCTCTTAAATAATATCATATAAAAAGTCGCCCAACAGTATGAGATTACCTCCTCGTTTTTGGATTGATCAGCACTGCTTTGTACCCGTTTTTCAAGTTCTATAAGCTCATTTCTTAGAAGCTCAAAGCGATCGATGTCATTTGGTTGTGAGTCGGCAAAATGTACATTTGAAGCAGTCTGCTTAACAAGTTCATTTTCCTGCATGAGAACAGACCAGCTTTTTAGATAACTTTTATTTCCAAAAATCGCACCAATTTTCAAAAGCAAGATATATCAGAATTCTTTGATGCCTACTGCATAAACCAAATTGAATGAAACAGTAGTACAAGTTGACCCGAAAGCGACACTCCAAAGAGAGAAAAAAGGGACTTAGACACTCCAAAGAGAGAAAAAAGGGACTTAGACATTTAGAGGACTCGAGAACAAAGCAAGAACACAAGAAAGTTTGTGAAGAATGCTTTGTATTACTCTTAGAGAGGTTTCCCAAGATATCAAGGATAGACACTTGGTAGGATCTAGAAACTTGTGGCACAATCTTAGGCTTGGTGCCACACTATAAATAGGCCTCTTGGCCATCATTTGTAACCATCTTGGGACATCCTTGATATCTTGGGAATTATCTTGGGATCTTGGGAAATTGTAAGTAAGCCTCTCTTAGAGCAATACAAAGCAATCTCATAATAAGGTAATATGTGTACTACCGAATCCAAACACACTGAGAAGAAATTATTTTTCACCAATCAACAGGCTTAACAGTGCCCTTTGCTTTTAATGAATGAGAAAACTAATGACCACTCTGTCCAGCAACATTTCTAATTTCAGGTCAAGAAACTTTCAAAAAATATAAAGTATCTGAAAATGATACAGTTAGATCTCAAAGACTGTTAATCAGCAATATATGTCAAAGTAGAGAGGCATACAGATTTATCTGCAGTCAAATCCAGACTGGGCTTCCTAGTTGGAGGGATTAAGAAGCTCCATAAACCACGAGATTTACCACCAACTCTGGAAAAAAAAAAGTTTTGTTTTCATAACCCGTATAAAATAAGGGAATAGCAGGCTATTATGTAATCGCTAATCATTACATTAGATTTAGTTTCAAGATGCACATGAGTTAAAGTTTCACACCTGTCTCTCCTATCTTTCTTAATGTTACTGCTCTTCCTGTTTTTCCCCGTTGAAAACCTCTGTTGCTCACTAACTGAAGGCTGAGATTCACTATCATCAACCCCCTAAATACATGTTGCACAAATATAAGTACAAAGAAAACACAAAAAATGGACCTTACAGTCGAGAGATTAAGCAAAGTTCCATCGCACTATGCTGATCTTAAAATACAACAAATGAAGCGAAAATATGTGGCTTGGCAAAGAAATAAAACACTGAATTTCACATAGATTTCATAAGATTGGTAGAGGCAAAATTGTCATGTCATCGAAATTTGAAATTTTTGTTGAAATTCAACACATATATGTAAAATTCTTAGACATCAATTACTTTACATCTCTATTATCAGCAAATTTGACAATGATCAGCATTTTCAAATCAGTTTGAAATAGTGCCTGCTCATTCAATGATCATATGTCGCGCACATGTTGATGGTCAAAACAAACTACTAATTATTCAGAAACTATTATTAGAAAAGGTACCTGCTGAAGGGACGCCGCTTTTGCTCTAAATGATGCCTCCAGAAACTCAGCTTCTTTTTTAAGTTTCCTTATTTTCTCAAGATCAGAACAAGCAGCTTTTAAGTGCTCCTTTCCGGAGTTGGTGCTTGAAACATGCAAATCTTGAAGCAACTTTTCAAGTCTTCTCAGAGCTTCATCTACACTCTCCAAGGCCTGACACCAATAGAAAAAAAACAGCAATGGTAAATCATATAGCTTTATTTTCAAAACTACTGTATTTTCAACTTTCCAGCCTTCGTAACTAGTTTCAGTTTAGATACAGTACTTTGAACATTACAGAGCTAGTTCAAATCCATTCCAAGAGTTGGAGAATAAAGCTTTTCAAATCTTAGGTAGCAATGGAGAACTATCAAAACGAAGTAAAGATATTTTAAGAGATGGTAAGATTTAACAGAACCAGTAAAAATAGATTAATAGGACATATAGGATTGTTGAAACATGATGACAACTGACTCAAAAAATCATCATATGGGGACATTGTGAATTGAATTATGACAATATTATAAAATTAAAGGCCACTTTGAAGTGAACTTGATTGATGATGAAAAGAAACCAACCTTGTCAAAAGAAGACTCTTTCTCAGTTGATGAATAAGATCCAGCTCCAATTATTGCAACAGAATTCTTGATACTGCTTTCAATCTTTTGTTGGCTGAAAGGATGAAATGGTCAGATCAAAAATAACATACAATGAATACCCTCAGTTCTATGATTGAAACTTTCAGAATAAAGGTTTGGTGTGTGTGCAAATGTGTGGTTTGAATGTTTTTATGTCTCTTCCTGTGTATAGAGTGTCACAGACAAAGAAAGAGAATAACAGGTGGGAGGGGAGCTGCAACATTTTTCAGTAGCTTACTTTAATATCCCCAGTTCTTCCATGCACTCCATTAACTTGTTGTGCCTAAACATTGAACAGAGGAAATTTTTTGTTAAAATTATTTAACAGAATGCAGAATTTATTCTTTAATAACCAAAACCATCAGTTCAATTACCCTCTAGACAAGAACTTTGCTGCCTTTACATTAGAAGGGTCCTCTAGCCATTTACTGTATTTGATAAAACTTTGCATCCAATGAGAGCATACATCTAATACTTGCGGTATTGCTTCAGCATTGGGAGGACCTTCCCAATCACTTTTATGGCCATGAAGCTCTTTTGGTTTGCCAGCATTGCCTGGATAAAAGGGAAGCCAGTCCAACTCTTCACAAACTACCTAAGTAATTCAAAAGTATCTTTAGCAATCACTATTAGACCATGAAACACTTTCAAGTAATATGAATATGACCCTACATGCTGACCTCTACGTACAACTGATAAGAACTTATAGATGCCAGCTGAGGATAGTATAAAACACTGCCCCCAATAAGAAACCTGTACAGAGAAATAATGCATTAGAGAGAGTATTAACCAAACTATTGAAAAAAATTAAGAAGTAAAAAGAAACAAGCACAATTTGTACCTCACAAATCCTTCAAGTGGGTTATCCATAACATCAAAACCATTAGCAGATAGAAAGGATTGAGTACTCCTGCCCAAGGCAATAAAGAATCCAAATATAGCTAAATCTCTCTCCAAAACCTACATTGAGTCAGTAGATCCACAACTATATAAATACACTTAATAATGTACCTACATGCATGAAAAAAAAATTACAGGCATCCAACATACTCGCTAATGTTTCTACTTGTACAAGGTTTCACCATTAATCATACTTCAAATATTAAGAAGCACTCTGGTCAAATCAAAAGGTTATATACTATAGGTAGTGAGATTAATAACAACTCCCAAATTCCAATATTTCCATTCTCTTTTAAGCTTGTATCCACACAACTCCCAGGATTTTAATTCCCTCCTCTATAAGGACCATTCTCTAAGAGCAATGGTGTAATCATTGGGATAAACATGTAGTCATAAATATATTAATCCGTGATAAACAAATATGGAAAACTTATAACATATTTGTGATAATTATTCTTTATGAATTACAAAAGCTATCTTCATTAAGACTTATCGTATGTTTCAAAAATAATGGACCCAAGATTGGTGCTTCATACTTTACTCTCACACCTCACAATGTATTGAAACCAAGCCTTCTTAACTACAAGATTCCCAACAAATAAGCCACTTGCCTTTGAAGTCATTATCTAAAAGCCTCAAACACTAACCTCAATACTTTCAGATGTTGTCAACCTTGACCATATTCTCTCCCTATCTATAGCCCGCTGCAACTGCTTCTGAACAAGATCAACCCAGAAAACAACCTCTTCTGAATCTCGATCATTTCTAACTCTACATACTGCAGCTCGAGGACCAAAATGAACCAGAAATTCTCTGCGAAGACCAATATCCTTTACAACATAATAAGCCTGGCGTATGGGAACAAAATCAACCAGCATGTCCATCAATCTACCAGTTACATCCGGAATTGTGGTAAAAAATTGTGAGCATGAAACTTTTGCTGGGCCAAGTTTAGTAATTGCAGCATTGCAAGTCAGTGCAAGCATGAGTAGTGACACGTCAGTTGACTTAGTAGAACCCGCAGACAGACCATTTCCAGATCTGGAAGTAATTACAAAGTGAAATGATTAATGCATTCTTCATATTCATTAGCAAACCACAATATGCATTAAACTGGATAACATACACTGCAGTTGCAGCAGTAAAGCGTGTGTCCCCTTCAATATAATCAATGAAGGATGTCACTGCCATTGGAATCTGCTCGGACCAAAACCACTCATAAGCTTCAGATTGCTTGTTTGATAGTTTATCCCTCATTGAGCCCTCTAATGAAGCAGATTGCCGAAGTAAACTGCATTGCAAAAATTAAACTTGTTGGACATGGTAAACCACATGCAAAATAATATACTTATCATTTATTAAACAATCAATACCGGTAGAAAGCTCAAATAAATGATACTGAAAACTGTTGCATAAACATAGCCATATTTAATTTCCCAATTATGTATTATTCCAACAACAATAACAAAGCCAAGCACAAGTTTCCCACCACCAAGTCAACATGCTAGCCAAGTTAAATGTCTACAATAGAAATAAAATATCTTTCATCATATTGATTAATGAAATGCACAAAAATTATAAAGGTTAGCAGCCCTGTGCAGTTGAATTAGAAATTAGATATTCAAGACCAAAAGCTCAAGTTTTACTACAAACACAAGGTCAAGGAAAAGAACTCACATCCTAAATCAAATTATATCTACCATCTCACAAATGAAGGAGTATAATTCCTCTTAAATAACACATCCTTTAATGAATTGAAAACAAAGGCCTTATCATATTGTATTCAACATAGAACAACGAAAATTAGACAAGCTTTATGATTGTCAAATGCCACGTCTACTATAACTTTGAAAATGAAGTAATTCACTACCTCCTCTGGACAAAAGTGTTAATATCCCTATCTCTACCATCACCGCGAGATGCAATTTCATTTGCAGCTTGCAGCAAGGAGAAAGCAGCAGCCTGTGAAAATCAAAACCCTTCAGAAAGCCTCAGTAACGTGTGATGAGAACTATAGCATAACAAGTAGCTTAAACAAACACATAAATAAAGTTTCCTTTTGATAGCATACTTCATGTATTAGGAACTGGAATTTCAGGATGGATATATGTCATCATGACAGTTTTAGTCATTGTGATGATGTCAACATACCATGAATATGGTCTTCCGGCAGTTCTAGTGCCCATATTCAAATAAAAAGTAGTAAATAGTTCTCACGGAAGAATTTAAACAGAACCACGTTGTTAATGGTGGCAGGCAGAAACTGCAATGATAGTGATAGTAACAACATAACAACTTAATAGTGACTAGAATATGGTAAATAGCAGGGGCACCAGCAAACTACTCCATTAGGGAACATGAGATGGACCACATTTTTTCTGTGCAACAAAGAACTTCTTAAGTTGATGATGATACCTGATAAGACAGTGCTTTCACCCATGCATTTCTGTCAACACCAAGCCATGCAGTTGAAAACCACGACAACCTTGAGAACGGACTTTCTTCTTTAATGGCTAGCTCAAACCCCCTCGCAGTTTCATGTAAAAACTGAACAAGTCCATCGCTATCACTATCACTATTCAGTGACCAATTTAGTTTTAGACTAGTTTCCTTAACATCAATACTGGAGCTTGCTCGGGCAGTCCCATTAAACGTAACACCATCATCACCAGTCGCAAGGGGAAGAATACGGTTCTTGATTCTTTTTGATCTCCAACACATCGGATACTGCTTCCTACATCCCACTGGTCCAAAATTAAGACTGCCATAGCCATTCTCCAATAAAACAAATCTTAGGAGGCATCTTTTCCTTGAATTTCCCCAGCTACTCAGCAGGTGATCCAAGTCAGAAACTTTTCTGCAGGAATAGTACATTATAGTTCGCTTTCTTGAAAGCCATGGATTTGAAGAACTGTAAATATAAAGCAAGATTATAAGTACAGAGAAAATATATGAAAATTAATAATAGAATACTTTAAAGCAATGTTATGGGATACCAAAACAAAGCCTGCATAAATTAATACTTCGATTGTGTTTTTACAAGCAAGTGAAAAGCTAAATTTGTGGTAGTATGTTTACAAGTTACCCTCATAGTTTCATCTTTTCACCACTCTGTTTTCACATAAACGATCATGTAGTGTACAACTATATGAACAAACTGATTTCTGGCACCATTATAATCAGTCACTCAATTTCACACATATTCTTACCAAATTTTATGACTTCCAGGCAAACATATTATAAGCACAGAAGATGTACATACAGGTAAAACAAGGTGCTAGAGAAGTAAATTACGCTTCCATTGTTAGGAAAAGGAAATTATCACGAATTTACATTTCTGAAGTTCAGCTAGTATGGAAATGGCAAGTCAACAACAGTAAATCAAACAAAAATTCGAATTGCTAAGCGCAATTTAATAAATGCAATTCAACAAATACCAGAAGTCCAGTTTCTTATCCTTTACTTATTTCCTCAATTTTCTCAGCATCCAAACAGGAAATCGAACGAAAAATCGAATTGCATAGCTTAACTCCCGGTTCTTATCCTTAGCTCAGTTTCTCAATTTTCTCAGCATCCAAACAGGAAAATTCCAAGATAATTTCACAAATACACATATATTCAGACACTACTCCAACTACTCAATAAAAACCAGAAAACGAGAAAATAGAAAACGTAAAACCTCGAAGGTAGAAAGCTGCTGCTATACTGCAATTTGGTCGCCATGAACGATAAAGAAAAAATCAGAGACAAATTATCGTTTGGTGAGAAGGTAAATTGGATGAAATGGTGGGAAAATGTAGAAGAAGAGGAGTTTTGGCTCTTTTGGGAGGGGAACGGCGTTTGAGAAAGAAGAATGTGTGACGTGGCAAAGTTTGGGTTTATCCGTAGACGTGGAGAAGCGAGAAATCACAGAACCGATGGTTCGGTCTGGATTCTAGACGAGTGAGCCAAGTTAGAGTATAGATTTTGAGGAAATTACACCCTATACCCCATTTTCCCCAACCAATTACATTTGCACTCTTTTCAAAGTCATAACATTTATACTTCATTTTTTTAGTATAAAATACTTTTTTACCCTTCTATATTCAGGGTTCTTTATCTTAGTCTATAATTTTTTTTTTGTAATTTGTCATTTAATAGAGGGATAAAATTGGTAAATAAAT
>WUAT03141118.1:0-19318 GCA_010015005.3 Ulmus americana | reverse complement strand
TCACTTCTCCAGCAACCAATTTGGGTGGAACAATACCAGTTCCATAGATGAATTCTTCAAGGCCATACCCCAAAATGGTATTTTCAACTTGGAACTTCCAGAGAAGGTAGTTGTCCTGTTCAAGCTTGATGGTGATAAGCTGACTAAGAGGATTGATGATTGAACTTAGGATATCTTCGTTTGTGGTTGGTAGAGCACCTGCATTTGGCACAGCATGATCCGATCCAGAGCCATTGTTGGCATTTTGATTGTTGTTTTTTGCCATAGAGAAAACCTAGAATCAAGAGCGTAAGCAACAGAGCTTTGATACCAAGTTAAGTTCTTGAAAGAACAGAGAAATAGAAAGAGAGAAGGAGAGGCAAAAGGGAATTCTATCATATGATTGATTGAATGTGAAAACACAAGAAGACCTTACTTATATAGATCGAGTAAGGTACTGATATAAGAAGAGAATAGATGGACTAGATACAAGTGGATCATAATGCTAACAAAATAGCAACTGATAACAAAACTAACTGATAAAATAGAAATAACAAATTCCTGAAAAGGTGGGCTTAATAGCTATCTCTAACTGCTTGACATAAACAAAAGTGCTGAGGAGAGTCTTTATTATGAGAGCCACGCTGTTTCCTTGAGCAAATGCAGGACCATGATGGTAGAATTTGTAGAGGCAAAAAAAGCTTTGTTATTTGATAATTCTTCGTCCTCATCAACTCATATGAATAATGTCGCAAACAGAATGGAGCTTGACATCAACATGAACCTGGTGCCTGCTGAAGAACATGAGGATTTGGTTTTAATGGCGATATTTGGCAAGGGAAAGAAAAAGGTTTAAGATGCCATTTGAACTAGCTTTAATGGAGAGACTAGTAGTATGATATGTGGTTTAATTAGGGTGCTGTCTTTTGGAGTTGCCTGAGGCTTGGTTTTTCTTCAGTGGAAAATTCATTTGGACTTATGGCCAGTAGATTTGAAGTGACATTCTTTTAAATGGTTGTATTCTGCTTGTATTTTCTTTAGTGAATTTTATTTTACTTTTTTGTTTACTTACCTAAATAAAAATGATTCTCCTCAACTTATCTACACTTTCTTTAGACACTGCATGTGCCTTGTGTAAAGAAGAAATAAAATATTCAATAACTAGTTCTATTGCTATATCTTATAGGAGTTTCTTACAGTTAAAATTTCTAACTTTTATTGCTCCACAAGTGATGATTCTTTTCTATTTTCTATTTGAGTTTCCAACTTTTGCTTATAATTGAAATGAGACTTATGTAGTTCTTTTGAACTGTACCCTTGCTTGCTTCTATCTGAACTTAAGTCAGTGTTTGTTTCGGCTTAGAGCACAAGAGGGTGAACTGTTCCATCTCATGATGCTGATAGAGTTGGAATAATTGCTTCTATTTGTGCTCCAGATGGAAGGATCCTCTAGAGGACAGAGATCATTAGATTTAGGAAGCTGTTTATCTCCTGAGTCTTACCGTTGTTGATTGGTATTAATAACTGTTACTGTGAGTATTAGCATACTTTTGATGTGTTGTTAGATGCTAACAAATTTTGGTACTTTCTTTTGTTCTTTTGATTTCATCTTTTAATTGGCAATATGGACTACGAGGCCCTCTCTATTCTCTAATTTTCACACATTTATTTGTTTCAATTTTCTTTTCTTTTAGCTAGGTGTTGAATTGGATATCATTTTTTAATCTGCTTACTATCTTTTTCTATGTTATTATTTGTTAGGTTGATGATGTGTCGCCAGCTTTTACCACATTTGTATATACTGGCTTTCCATTAGAGATTCTTAGAGAGGTATCTAGCTTCTGCTTCTATAATACAATGGTGGCCAGGAGCTCCTGTATGTTTCCTTCTTGTGTAAATTTCTGTCATTGCTGGAGGCCCAATGTTGATTTTCAAACTCATGTTAATTTATTTGCCATATGTACTTTTTGTTGCAGGTGCGATGTTTGCTCCAGGAAGGAGCTAATGTCGTATGCTATGCTGCCCTATTTTTAGGGGATTGCATTTAATTTGTAGTGCCCTTATTTGGTGAACAATTATTTATGAAGGGCTTTCTGAATCATCTTAGTTTTTGGCGGGTATGCTATCAGTGATTTTTCAGTCTGTCACTTAAGTCCAAATGATAGAGGAGGCCTCCTCATGCCCTGGCTGGGAAAAAAGAGTGAAGAACCTATTCTCTCTCAACCTTACAAACTTAGAAAGGCTAAATCTTAGAATCGTCTATTAGAAGATTTATCTTTCCTTATTGATTGTATCTTGATTACTTGAAATAAGATTTGAAAAGATTTTATTGTTTGTCCAGATTTTTTGTACATTCAATTGGAGGCGTTTGTGGGAAACTATTCAAGATGCCAGTAGTAGTAGCCAATCAGTTAGGATTTAATAATCGAATCTTCCTAATCTTCTTTACAAATTTCTATTTTTTAAGAATTTTTGTTCTTGATTTAATTAGAAATTTCTATTTTCATTGAAGTTTCAATCTTGAAGATCATCTTTTATGATAGTTAAATTGATATTATTGTCATGTTTCAGAGAGCAATGGCACCACCAAGGAAAGGATCAACAAACACCAGAAATTTTCCGATCTTGATTGATAATAACCAAGCTGAGTCGAGCAACATTGCGGCATGAATAGAGTAGTAGACGAAAATCATTCAAGGCTATGAAGAAAATTCTAGCACAACTTTTACCATGCAAGCACTGGCTTGTTTTAGTCAACTTCCTAAAGGCTCAATCTAAAGCTTTGAACAAATCAGAAGGAAATTTCTTGAACAATATGGGAATAACTATCCACAAAGAAGGACTATGGTCGACTTGCACCTAAAAAAAATGATATGATGACTCCTAGACAATTTCTTAGCAAGTTTAGAGAAGCAGTAGATCAAATCCACAATTTGGATTCAAAACAAGCCGCAAATTTCTTTGTGCAAGATTTGATTAGTAGATCTTTGATCTATGAGATATTTATTGAAATTCCTCCAATGGACATGAACAAAGTAAGATCCAGGATGGAAGGAATCTTTCGCGTGGTGGAGAATAAACAAAGAATGGAGAGGAATGCACCCCAAACAGTAGCTCAGAACAATGCTTTGGGTAGACCATATAAGCATTAAGAAATGAAAGAGAAAACAAAGCAGCAAAGGTCATCCAATTGATTCAACCAAAAGAAAAGGCTAGCAGAATATCAACGAATAGACTATTAGAGCAATTCTCCAAAAAGATTTAAGTCGGAGGAAGAAAGGTTCAATTATACATTCATTATGCCGTAAAAGAAGATCTACGTAGAACTTAAGGACCAAAACATCTTTTGAACCCCAAAGCCTTACAATGTGCCGGCTCATAGAAAAGATCGAAGCCAATAATGCATTTTTCATGAAGACTATAGGCACACATTAGCAACTTGCAAGAACCTCTATTTCCAATTGAAGAGTACAATGAGGAGAGGAGAACTGCAAAAGTATGTAAAAAGTAAAACTCCTTATAAGGGAAGAGCTTCATCCGCATGGAAAACTCTGGGCTAAATGTGTAGGTGAATGATAATGGGAGAGATGGAACATCAAAAGAAGGAGAAATTAGACAAGGATTGAAGATGGTGTCCTTCGTCCACAAAGAACAAACTAAGAAATAAGGAAAGTACGAAGAATACGAGATGCAAAGGGTGGAAAGAAATCTCCGGACCTTAGTCCTTAAGAAATATGTTAATACAATCTCTGGAGGAGAATTTTAGCCTAAAACAGTTCAAATTACCTTTTTGGATCAAGAATTATAAGTGGTAAAGCTACCTCATTCAGACCCATTGATTATTAAACTCCGGATTGCAAATGCCATGGCTTCCAGGGTACTAGTAGACGAATGAAGCAGCTCAGAAATCTTTTGGGAAGCTTTCCAAAGGTTGTGGATTAATGAATTGATGATTTGGCTAGTAAAAAATTCTCTTCATACGTTCAATGGTACAGAGATGAAGGCTCTCAGAGTAATTGTGTTGCCAGTTTATGTGGCAGATAGGTATTGAAAATGAAGTTTCTAGTGGTGGACTCTCCTTTGGCCATGAATGCGATTATGGAAAGGGAATCAATAGATACTATTAAGGGAGTGGTATCAACCTTACATTAAGTGATGAGGTGTCAATCCCTGAATGGATTGTATACTATTGATATCAACGGAGATCAATATCAAAGTAGGAGATGTTATAATGTAGAAAGACGAGGAAAAAGGAGGATCTAGGAGGATGACTAAAAGCTAAGTTGAAAGATTCAATATTTGAAGAAGTTCCAGTGAAATGGTAGTGCCAAATAGCAATCAAAGGGTTTTTACCAGCGTATTTGAAGAAGGTTGAGGATGAATTTGATATTCCAGAAAGTACAATAGAAGAACTTATTGAAATCAATCATGACCCGAATAATCCAGAAAAGAAAGTGTTGGTGGGACCCAACTAATAAAGAATAGAACTAGCAGAGTTTTGAAAAAGAATAAAGATGTTTTTTTTTTGGTCACATAAAGATATTCCAAGAGTATATTCGAAAGAAGCCACGT
Source organism: Ulmus americana (assembly GCA_010015005.3). Taxonomy (NCBI): domain Eukaryota; kingdom Viridiplantae; phylum Streptophyta; class Magnoliopsida; order Rosales; family Ulmaceae; genus Ulmus; species Ulmus americana. The sequence continues at coordinate 14,767 of WUAT03141118.1, read as the reverse complement.
ATTGTTGAATATAGACCCAACATATCCTTCGGCAAGGCAGAAAAAAAGAAGGTCCGCTCCAGAAAGAAACAAGATAGTAATCGACGAGGTAGACAGATTGCTTGAAATTGATGTGAACAAACCATGTCAGTAACCACAATGGTTGTCCAACGTGGTTGTAGTTAAAAAGAAAAATGACAACTGGAGGATCTGTATAGATTTCACTAATTTGAATAAAGCTTGTCCGAGGGATAACTATCCATTGCCAAAGATAGACCAGTGGGAAGATGCAACCGCATGGTATGAGAGGATGAGCTTTCTTAAAGCATACTTCGAGTATAATCAAATCAGGATGAATGAAAGCGACAGAATCCATACTGCATTCATTACTGAGAGAGGGTTATATTGCTACAAAGTGATGACTGTTGGGCTGAAGAATGCCGAAGCAACTTATCAGAGGCTCATCAATTGGATGTTTGAAGGATTGCTAGGAAAAAAGGTCAAGGCCTACATCGATGTTATTGTAATCAAGAGCAAGAATCCAAAGATCATATCAAAGATGTGGAGGAAGTTTTTAAGATATTTCAAATTTTCAAGATGAAATTGAATCCTTTAAAGTGTGCATTTGGCGTATCGTCCAAATAGTTATTGGGACATGTGGTGAGCAAACGAGGGACAAATGGCTAACCGCAATCTTATGAACTATAAGCATAATCCAAGGACATCCATTAAGGACCATATGCTCACCGTGATCGAATATTTGGATGAAGCCCAATGCCATGGGTCCAAGATCAATGTTGATACTCGGATGGAGATGATCTTTGAGTCTCTCTCAAAATAGTTCATTCCATTTAGGACGATTTTCAACCTCAATGGCAAGTGGTTGCATGGTTGGCAATGGGTTAAGGGCTTGACAGGTGGATTTTCACTTGTTTTCCCCACTAATTTAGCTCCATCTTCCGCCATGCAAATATTTATGGCCTTGGAAAAGTGTCTTGGCTGATCACACAAAGTTTCAAGTCAATTGGTGGCCGAATGATTGAAGAAAATAAAGTTTTGTCAAAACTTGCGCATGGCCGGACAGCCTATCTGGGAGGCAACTTTGGAGCCGAATTGTCGAAAATTGGCTCGATCATTTGGGCTGAAATTTTGCCACAATATAGACATAGATATGTAAAACAATTATTGGGCAGGAGGAAGGGATAAAAATTCCGTTTTGATTTATTTTGATTGGGGCTAAGATGGGTACTCAATAGGTCAATCACGCAGATTGGGCCGCAATTGTTCGTTCGTACACGCGTGTGGGGCATCCGAAGGCCTTGGCCGGTCACACGTTCGGGAGTGTGTGGGGTGTGCGGATTCGAACGTAGGCTGGCGTGAGGCATGGTTGGGCCTATGTGGATAACGCAGAAAGGGGTCTTCGGCTGGCTGGGGTATGTTCAGCCTGGGCGACCAGGCGAGCTGGGCTGGCTTGGGCTTGCACCTAGCTTGCTTGGGCTTGCGCTAAGCTTGCATGGGTACTTGGCCAAGATAGCCCTTGGCTGGATAACACACACATACCCCCCTTTTTTTATTATTTTAAAAAAATCTAATTAATTTTAAATTTAAAAATATTTATTTTTGGTATAAAAATTCCTTTAAATTTCAAAATTTAAGCCTCAAATTGTTCTTTTAATTTCTTTTTTAAAAAAATTGTTAAAATTCTTTGAAATTTTGAATCTAAATGATTCAAGTTTTCTGATTCTATTTGTTCAACTATTTATTAATTCAATTTCTAAATAAAATTAATTCAACAATAGTTTACGTAATTCCTGTAACATAAATTATTATTTTAATTACGCAATTAAAATATAATTCTATAATAGTTTACCTTGTATTTAAATTCTTTACCTAAACAACTTGAAAACGAATTTAGTTCCTTTACAAACTGTTATAATATTACACATAAATTTCATAGTGAAATTAACACTATTGGGGTTTATAATAGAGGAGCTTTTTTGGGGTTTCAAATTCTACACCCTTACAAAATTTTCGTCTCTAAAATTTTAGAACAATTCCGGATAGAAGGTTCTCATTTCCTCCTCTCATTCCCATGTTGCTTCTTCTATTTTTTGGTTCTGCCATAATACTTTTACGAGCGGATTTCTTTGTTCCTCAAGGTCTTGGTTTTACGATCTAAAGTTTGAACAGACTTCTCTTCATAACTTAGATTTTCATGCAATTCGATCAATTCCTATTCCAAGACATGTGATTTATTTGGCACGTATTTCTTTAACATTGAAACATGAAATACATTGTGCACTGATGCCAAATTAGGTGGTAAGGCTAGTCGATAAGCAGCTTTTCCAATTTGTTCGAGCACCTCATTAGGTTCGATATATCAAGGTTTTAGTTTCCCCTAGTTTTTGAACCGAATAACACCTTTAAATGATGTCACTTTCAAAAAAATGAAGTCTCCAACTTCAAATTCTAACGAACTTCTCCTCTTATTGGCATAGGATTTATGTCGACTTTGAGCCGTTTCCATTCCAGCCTATATTTTCTTAACTGCCTTGGTAGTGTTTTTGACAAACTCCAGTGCAGTCACAGTTCCTTCACCCGTTTCATACCAATGAATCTGTAATCTGTATTTTCTTCGATATAGTACTTTGTATGGTGCCATACCGATAGTCGCCTGATAACTATTGTTGTACGAGAATTCAATCAAGGGCAAAGACTAACTCTATGCACCTCTGAACTCAAGTACACATACACGGAGCATATTTTCTAGGGTTTGGATGGTTCTTTCAGTCTGACCATCGGTTTGAGGGTGAAATGCGATACTGAATTTCATATTGCTACCCATTGCACGTTGCACACTCCTCCAAAATTTGGAAGTAAACCGAGCATCTCTATCAGATATGATGGATTTTGGTACTCTATGTAGACGAATCACTTCTAAAAAATATAAGTCTGCCAATTGTTCTAACAAAGAGGTTGTCTTAATTGCTATAAAATGTGCTGATTTCATTAGTCGATTGATAATAATCCAAATAGCATCATGAGCTTTCATTGTTTTTGGTAAACCAACAACAAAATCTATAGCATTCTAATCCCATTTCCATTCAAGAATTTCGATTGGCTGTAATTCGCCGCCAGGACACTAGTGTTCTGCCTTAATTTTCTGAAAAATTAGGCATTTAGCGACGAATTATGCTACCTCCTTCTTCATTCTAGTCCACTAGAATTGTTCTTTGAGATCTATGTACATTTTGGTTGCACCAGGGTGAACCGAATAAGGTGTAGAATGTGCTTTGGAAAGCACTTGTCCTTTAACTAGGAGTCGTCAGGTATGTACAGTCTACCCTTAAAATGTAGAATACCATCTGGTGAAATGCTTAATTATGTGTTTTTCCCTTCAAGAATATCTTCTTTCAACTTTATCAACAGCGGGTCCAACTCTTGAGAACCCTTAATCCTATCAAAAATCGTCGGTTGGAGAGTCAGAGTGGATAGTTGCCTGCTGATAATTTTCAATTCCAACTTCTGTATTTCATGTTGCAACATGTTAGGCATTGCATGTATAGACATGACATTTGTTGATGATTTTCGACTAAGAGCGTCTGCGACTCGATTCGCTTTTCTTGGATGGTAGAGGATTTCACAATTATAGTCATTGACTAACTCTAATCATTTCCTTTGCCTCATATTTAGCTCTTTTTGAGTAAAAAAAAAATTGTACTTCAAGCTCTTATGGTCACTATAGATCTGACAACAGGCTCTGAACTGATAATGTCGCCATATCTTAAGAGCAAAGACTACCGCTGCCAGTTTTAAGTCATGGGTCGGATAGTTCTTCTCATGATTCTTCAATTGTCTTGATGCATACATGATTACTTTTCTATTCTGCATGAGTACTACTCCCAAACTAACCTTGGATGCATCACAATAAACTGTAAACTCGATGTCGCCAGTTGGCAATACAAGGATAGGAGCACTGGTGAGTCTTCGCTTCATCTCCCGAAAACTCTGTTCACACTATCTGTGCATTTGAACTTTTGATGCTTCTTCGTTAATGCGGTAAGTGGTGCCACTAAGTTAGAGAATCCCTCTGCAAACCTTTGCTGGTAACTAGCCAACCCAAAGTAATTTCAAATTTCTAAGACGTTGGTTGATACAAACCATTCACTTATTGCTTCAACTTTCGCTGGTTCTATGAATATTCTGTCTTTTGTGTACTTGGCTTAATGCTTATGTCCCCGTGGTATAGGAAATGTGGCTAATTGGAAATTTTTGGATTCTTACTGATTTCATGAGTATACCTATATATCATTGGTGAAGACGAATATGGACTAAATCAAGATGAATCTTGACGAAAAGTTGACTTTCAGCCTACAATCCCTGTTCCTGAACTATTATCATTCAGATCCTGTACCAATTATTCTCTTTACGAAGTTGGGTAAGCGGTTTGATATAACAAACTCTGGTTTTTATTTGTCGGTTTTGACAACAAGATTTAAAGATTTGTTTCCAGTTACTATAAATGACAGGCTGGTTGGAATTAGCTAATTTCCTTCAAATTAAAACAATAGTTTTGACAGAAGAGTTTATGGTCTCTTCATAGGAAGCAATAATCTCGTTCCAATTGACGGGTGTACGATAAATTTTCCCTGTGATTTCATAGAGTATGATGGTAATTGTGTTACACTAGAATATATGATCACAGTGCCTTTTGTTTCAATATTTGGGTTATCCTATACCCTATATGGTATGCTCTTTTTTTTGGTTTACCCATTTGGCTTCCTCTTTTTGGTTTACCCTATATCATTTACTGATATACTCCTATACTGTTCAACTTTCTCCCTGCCAATTTCCCTTCCCACCCGTGTTCCTTCTAGAACGCCCTTGGCTCGCGAACCCCTACGTCATTCACCGCCTTCCACCTTCAACCTCCCAGATTTGTTTTGGATATCACTCCCCCATGACCTCTCACCCCCCACCTCTGACCCACAATCTGTGCGGATCGTCCCACCTTTAACCCCCTTGCGCTGCCCGTGATCCTCTCCCCCCCCACCACGATCCGCCTCTCTTTGCCGTACCCTCTGATTGTGCTTGGGCTAGCATTGGCCAGAGTGGGATTTGGCTTCGGTGATGATCTTCATTGTGGCACGCCGCTGATGCGATCGGCAAGGTTTTAACCAATATCCACTGCCCCTTGTACTTGGCTCCACCGCTCAACCCCACTACTTGCTTCGTTCCTTGCTCTACTCCTTCGCCCCTACTCCGACCTGCTCCTCTGGGATACTTTCACCCCCTTCATCCGTTAGCTCGAACAAGGTATTATTCCTCTGTTCAACTGCTCGATGTTGCCGAAAAATAGGCCATCTGTGTTTTCTGTTTCGATTTTATTTTGTATAATTTTTTGGCTTTTTATGTTGATATCTACGTTATTTGTGTTAATTTGCCTGCTGTGTGATGGATTCGATTTGTGTGATGGATTTGAGGAGAATTTTTGGACTTGTTGGGTGATTTTTGTGATGGATATTTGTCGGATTTGCTACGTGATCTGTGGTTTCTAGTTGACTCTGTAGCTGCATTTGTGTTCAAGTTTTTGTTATGGAGATTGATTTCTGTCTGGATTTGGATTTGTAGTTGATTTAAGAGGTTATGAGTGCTATTGTACTGTGATGCTGTCCATTTTTCTGTTGGTATGCAGGGTACATCGATACCGAACATATACAAAAGCATTTGCACACTTGATTTTGGTTTTTAGGTTGAGTACGGTTGGGTGATGATGCGAGTTAGTAACCGTTGAGCCATGTGGGTTTGGATTGGCAATGATATGGGCAATTTACCCCTTAGCCAAGTGATTTTAGTTTGGCGATGATGCGAGTTAGTAACCGCTAAGCCACATGGGTTCAAATCGGCAATGATGAGGGTAACATACCCTTGAGCCACGTGGGTTCAGTTGGGCAATGATGAGGATACGTATCCCTGAGGCCTGATTGTTATGTTATCCAATTGTGAGGATAACAAACCCGGAAAAGTGACTCGATTGTTATGTTTTGCTTATACTATTTGCATGACGTTTTCGGTTTTAGTATTTGTGTATTATAGGTTAATGTTTGTTTGAGTTACATATAGCGTGAACATTAGGTTCACACAACAAATGATAGGTGAGTTCTAGTTTAGTTTTGTGTTTTGCTATCTGTTGTTGCTTCTATGTTCATTTTGTTATAGCTTTTTGTTGTTTCTTAGATGCCATGGACATCTACCCCCACTCATTGGACTGATGTGGCCAACCTAGAGTTTTTGGAGCTTTTGGCTGCTTTTAGCAGCCAAAATGCTGGTGTAATACCCCCGACATCCACGTACGTACAGTGGATCACCATTCTTTCAGCTAAGCGTGCGATGATCTTTACGGTCAAACAACTGCACTCTAGGTACCAGTATTTTAGGAAGGTTTACAACTTATTCACCAGTGTGAAAAATGATTCTGGTTTAGGTTGGGATGATGCCCTACAGACTGTCACGTGGGAGGAATGGAAATGGAAAGATTACTATAAGGTAAGTTAATGTGTAAATAACTTTAGAAGACTTGTGTGTTTTGTTGACTGCATTGTTTATATTGTGACCGTGAAAAAAGTCTAATCGCTCTTTGTTTTATTTGTCAGAGGGATAAAGCTTTAAAACATTTGAGGTTCGGTCTTCCGCACTTCGACTTGCATCATGCCATATTCAGGGGTTCGTTGGCCACAAGCAACAATATAGCGCCATCCACTGATCCGTATATGCGACGACGCAACACTGCGGACGAGGATAATAATTCAGGGGACGAGGATGACGATGAGACCACGATGGAAATAGGTCCTCGTTCTAGGGACAAGAGGGTCAGTTCGTCTCTGGGGGGGGAGGCAAGCAGAAGAGGGGGAACACAAGGGCGGATTATGAGTCTAACATCTCGACTTTGGAATCTGTTTTGGTGTCTAGGTTGGACATAGGTGCTTGTTCTACACACTCCAGGCAATTCGGGCCGCGAGACGGGTCAATTGATCAGGTTGTAGACATTGTGGGCAACCTAGCCGATTTGAGCGAGCAGCAGATTGTTGGTGCCTTTGAGTTTTTTTGGGTTAACCTAGATGTTGTGCCTATTTTTCTTAGGATGCAATAGCGTTATAGGAGCGGCTACATTCACTTAGTTGTACCGTAGACTTTATTGTTTGATTGTTGTGATTTGTTAGGCATACTATTTATATGAGTTATTCATTCGGGATGTAGTGTTATTTTGACATGTTATTGGCTTTTTATTTTCATGAGTGCAAGTAATGTAGACGATTATAGTTTGTTTGCGTAGTGTTAGTGCAGTTAAGGATTTAAATGTGTGTTTAATTTGGATTGAATGTTATTCGTCCAATACATGTCTACTTTTGTTTTGATGCTTAGAATGTGTGATTCAATAAAAAACAATTTACTTTACCTTTCAACGAACAGGTTAACGATGTTGAACTCGGATGAGGAAACGGCTCTCATTGTTGTGGTGATGGACTACTTGGATGCAAAGATCCAATCGGCCTCAAGAATACCAACACAAGTGTCTACTTTCACTAGACGTGATCGGATGTTGGATCTTCTAGTAGGACATGACGGACGATTTGTCGAAATCCTTCGAATGCCCAAGGCATGCTTTATTCAGTTGTGTAGTTTGCTTGAAGAGAACGGAGTTCGAGACACCAGGTCTTTAACCATTAAGGAGCAGTTGATGATGTTTCTGATTGTCGTCAGACACTCCAATAGCACCCGACGGAGTGGCTACCAATGGAATCACTCCACTGAGATCGTTAGCAGGCACTTCAAGAATATTTTCTCCCACATTGTTCGATTGGCTCTTCGATTGATTAGCCCGCCTGATTTTGACACGATCTCACCCATCATAGCCGACAATCCAAACTACTTTCCATATTTTAAGGTGTGTACATTTTTTTTCCTTTTCGATAAGTAATTGAATATAAAATATCATGATTGTCTTAGTACTACTTAGTATGTTGCTAATGTAATAGCGTATGCGATTTCGTAAATTAGAAATACGTAGGAGCAATGGATGGCACACACATTCCCTATATTGTCCTGGTGAACCTCCAATCAGCTTACCGTAACAGGAAATGTTACACTAGTCAGAACGTACTAGCAATAGTAGACTTTAATTTGAAGTTTACTTATATCGTAGCAAGATGGGAGGGCTCAATTCATGATGCTCGGGTTTTTCAAGATGCGCAAAGTAAATCGGCTTTTTCATTTCTGAAACCACCCATGGGTAACTGTTATTGCGATCTATTTTGTATGATATACTGTAAGTTTTTTTACGATTCGTGTTAACAATTTTGTATTTTCAATTAAAGGTAAATATTATTTGGTGGCTTATGGGTACGTAAATCGACGTGGATATCTGGCCCCTTACCATGGCATGAACTATCATCTTCGTGATCGGAGGAGGATTGGTGGAGATCGTAAGAAGGAGATGTTCAACTACCGCCACGCGTCGCTTTGCAATGCCGTCGAAAGAACTTTCGGCATTTGGAAGAGTAGATTTTGCATTCTCAGAGGGGTGCTGCATTATCCACAACAGACCCAGAGAGATATAATCATAGCTTGTGCCGTCGTCTACAACTTTCTAATGATGTCATCCGATGACGAAGTGAGCCTAACCATTGATGAGGATGATCAGGATGAAGATAACATCAAGCAAGATGGAGATAACATCAAGAAAGATAGAGCACCATCGACCTAGCAAGAGGAGGGTCATGGAATTGCAATGGGACAATTTTGGGATGGCATAACAGAGTTGATGTCAATTTATCGAAATCATAACTAGGATACGCATTTTACTACGACTGATGTATGTACTATTTATTAGAATGTCCAATATGTTGGGATATTTATGCAAAAATTAAAAATGTTTCGTTCTAATGTGGCTTATCTTAAATTTAGATAGCATATGAGCTCGTTTTAAATAATGCGAAATAAGTAAGATGAAAAAAAATTATGCAAAAAATCTATTTTGAATACTCTGAGGAATAAAAAAACTGTTTCAAATACTCTAAACCAAACAGCAATCTCTGCTTCAAATACTCTGTTTTAGATACTCTGAACCAAATAGCAATCTCTATTTCAAATACTCTGTTTCATATACTCTGAATCAAACAGCTAACTCTGTTTCAAATACTCTGTTTCATATGCTACGAAATGTTGAACCAAATAGCCCCACAGAGTACTTTATTCGAGTTACGAATATTGATCTTGATTGATTATGCCATAGAGTTTAGAGAGACAAGAGTGTTTATCCTCAATTGCTATACTTTATAGCTTAGATTCTATGAATATGCCTAATGCTGGTATATTATCCACTTAAAAGTGTGAGATGACTTTTAGTACTCAATTATACTTTATGTCCATCGTGAATACCAACTGGCAATTAGTTTTACAGAAGAAAAACTGTGGCCTTCCTATGCTATAAAGATTGGTTTTGAGATCAAGAATTCACACTTGTTCAAATGGAACTCATTGTCTCATTGATTCATGGATACAATCTTCTTGTTGCACCAAGTTAACCAATTTGCTCCTATTGTTCGACTTATCAATTTGCTGGCATCTTTACTACTACATTCTCCTTAGTTTCCTCTACTTTTGATTATTGTGGCTTCTTGTCCAATCACAGTAGATAATATGAAAATTCCTGAGTATGAGTTCTTTGTATGCTAATCAACTTTCCTCCTTTTCTCTAGAAAAAGATAAGGTTATCTATTTTAAATTTTGGGGTCCCTTAACAATTTATACTACAAGTTTCTGTTTATAATCTTTTTAAGGTTTTATTTCATTCTGTTCAATGCTCATTTTCTACTTATTTAACACATAGAATCATATAAGTAGACGTTTATAGCATGAATTTCACAGATTAGAAATTCTTAGGAAATCAAACATTTCCTATCACACACAAAAGTAGTTAAAGAAACTAGACATTTCCTTTTACAACTTTATACCCGTAGGTAGACTTTTACATACCAAAATACCACCATTAGTTTTCCTACTGTTCATTGTTACTTAGACTATACTATACTTTTTAAAAGGAGTTCTAACTTTACAGACTATCAAACTTAAAGGTGCAAGTCCGATTAGAAGGTTCGGTATCTTCAATTTTGCTCTGAGATAGAGTTCTTCTTCCAGGTCTTGTTAGTGTTGTAGGTATCTATTGTTGAGTCGGCATTTGATAGTTGTTGATGTTTTGCTTGTTAAAACACTGTCGAATAAAATTTCTGTACTCGCCACAATAATAGCAAATATAAGTTCCCTTTTTACAATCTCCGGGGTGGCATTTGTTACACATATCACACTTGTTAAAACTTGGAAATTTATTTCTCTCAACTCCTTCCTTGAGTCTATCTATTTCTGAAGAATTGTTCGTCCTCTTGTGGATTTGTTTTCCACCTTGGTTTCTTGCTTCATTCTGCCCTTGGGTGATGGTATTGGCTTGAAATTTCATCTATTCCCACCTAACTTTTAGGGCCTCCTTTCTTTTATCTGTATCAAGAGATATTTGGGCTGTAATGCTTTCAATGGCCAAAGTGATTTCGAGTATGAAAATTTCCAGCATTCTCTTCACTCTATGCTTCTTGGTAGGTACTAGATTCGGAAAGACTTTAGCCAAACGTTCAAACTCCATAACAGAATCAGCAACTGAACTATCTTCTTGTGTGAATGTCAGGAATTTCTTTTCCAGTGTCTTCATTGCAATTTGATTGCAATATCTGCAATACCCCAAACCTTTTAGTCCTTTTAACAAAATGAGTGTGGAAATAATAATCAAAGTAATATTATTTCGAAATCATCCACTAATATAATTTTGGTATTATTGTGAATCATAATAATATCATTATTATTGCTACAATTGATATTATAATTAATCGTGAATAGTATTTTAGCAACACTGTTACCGCCATTAATTTTGGTATTATTATTAATATTAATATTATGATTAGTAATATAAACTAACCCAAGATTCGTATTTTAAATTCTACGTTATTTTTATACAACTAAAATTATTACTATTATAATACTAGTAGCTAACAAGATTAATATGATGATCAATATTACTGATGTTATTAGTAAAGAACAAAAAATATATATATATATAGAATGTTATTTTATGGGCTTAGAGTCAAAATGTGAATTTAAGTCCAATAAGAAATTTCAAATAGAAAATCATTACAAAAATTGTTATAAAATTTATGTGAATAATAGTATCACTATTATTGTAATTGTTTGGTTTTGTATTTTCAAAAATACTATAAATTGCTAATTGCCATATTATAATTAATATGGTCTATTGTTATTTATTTTTAAATTTGGAAATTGGATTACAAGTCCGATGGGCCGGAAATTACAAAATGGGCTTCGAAACCCATTTATCCCATTTGTGAAGAAGCCCAATTAATAAATTAAAATAAAATAAAAATTGAGTTGAGCTGTAAGCTCCAAATCGAGAAGGTTAGTAAAAAATATATATAATTATTCTGTTTTCCATCAATTTAAAGCGTAATAATAGTTAATAATTAAGGAATTGGAATCCTAAGGAAACAGAGAAAAATAGAAGAGAAGAGAGGGTGAGCATAGAAAAGAAGGAAAATAGAGAGAAGAAATTTGGAGCAAGGGAACGGGGAACTGAGGAGAAACAACAGACGAAGATCGTTGGAAAAACTATCGGTAAGTTTCCCTTTGCTTCATCGTTGTAGTCGTATTTCTGAGTTGATATTTGAATTTGATAGCATAGTTAGAGAGAGGTTAGAGAAAGAAAGTGAGGAAGCGATCATGGTGATTTCCGTTCCAAGCCTACCCACTGACGAAGCTATATATCATCGAGACCGGATCGATGAGCCGAAGCTAGTGGTGGCATCAGAACAGAGTTTGGCGGTCGAGATGGTGAGCTGGAGACGATGCAAACGCCATGCACAGCTGAAACCGAGCATGGACCTGCATGGATGACCACTCTGCTGGCTTGGATGATGTGGTGGAGGGCTTCCCAGTTGAAAGAGAGTGACTCAAGGCCAGTTGGCCGGTGGAGCAAGGAGGCATGAGTTGCTGTTGGCCGAAAGTGGAACCAGTTGGTGGTTGGTGATTGTGCCGGAGCGGTGTGGTCGATTGGCTTGGAAAGCAGGCAGTGAGCTGGGGGCAACTAGGAACAATGGCTGGAAAGGGGTGACCCGGAGCTAACAGGCTAGTAAAGCAAGGTGGTGAGTAGCCAAGCTGCTGCTCGGATTGTTCAAGTTGCGACAACAAACAGCAGCAGCAGCACACGCTTGCCGGACTCGCAGCCAGCTGGGCAGCTCCGGCTGAGGAAGGACCGAGATGTTGTCTGGAGAGGCGCAACTCTAGGCATGTGCGAGGCGGCAGTGAACAGTCGGCGGTGGCTGGCTTGGGCGATACGTGGTGTCGCGAGGAAGAAAGAAAAGAAAAAGAAGATGATGGTGTTTCTTTTTAGTTAACGTTTTTTTTTAAAATGTTATATAGAGATTTTTTAAAAAAAGGGGAAAAAGGAAAATTGTTTTAAAAAAAAAATTAATAAAAAATGGATTTTGGGCTGGCTCTTGTAATAGGCCAGTCCAATTTCTTTCAAAAATAAAATTTAAATAAATGAATAAAATTTGTTACAATATGGGCTTGGTTCTATGTATTTAAATAAATAAATAATATACATATAAATAAATAAATAAATAATTTAAGCAATAAAATAAATAAATAAAAGGATGGAAAATAATAATATTAAGGAAATGTAAATCAAAGTAAACTAAAACTTAAATTAATAAGCTAAGTTCACTTTTCTTAATATAAATAATACTTTGATAGATAAACTAATAATTGTTTAACAATTATTTGGAATACATATGTTAAGAATTCTAATATTAGTAAGTGAAAAATTAAAGAAATAGTAGTAATGGATGTATTGGAATTTCAAATGTTAATGACTTAATTAAATCATATGTTTAAAAAAAGAAAAAGAAACTTTAAATAGAAACTAATAAGTAAAAACATCAAATAGCAACTAAATAAGTATTAGAGGCAACGTTTATTAATTTATGGAAAATAAAATGTTGATGATTAAATAATTTTATCTTAAAGGTTAATCAAATAATAAAACTAATTTAGCAAGTAATTAATTCATATTGGAATGGTAATTAAGTGAGAAATTCAATTAATTAAGTGGGACAACTTAATTGAATAAAAGTGAATTAAATTTAAGTGATTAATATATTGAATAACTAGTTATCTAGTAATCAATATAAAGAAACGGATTCGCTTAATTAATGAAATAAGGGAAAAATCAACTATTATTTGAGATGTGAATAATTAAATAATTAGAATTTTATAATTTAACCAGTTGGATTTTAGTGACGTTAATCATTGATAAGTACAATTCTAACCGTGAGGTAGGATTCAATATCAAACATTTTAAGGCTTAATTCTAAAACCTAAAGTGGAATGTTGGAAACTTCGACTAACAAGTTTCAAAGCCGAGCTAGGGTATTTGGAACCTCAGCTCGAGAACGCAACGATTGGGAAAGAAGTCTGTAAATCGAGGATAACAGATAATCTTGTTCGGACAGTGAGAAGGGGGTAGAATAACAGGATTAGGTCTACACTATGTTTATAGTAATTTTATAATGTTACGCCTAGCGGTAGAATTCGCTCAAACAGGATCACTAGCGGAGAAGGTTGAACGCGGGTAAATTGGGTTTATTGTATTGCAAAGCCATAAGTACAGATTTCACTATAACACGAATGAAATACGATTTTAAAATACGTTGTGCAATATGTTGAATATATGAATTTCTGTATTGCTGTGTTGAATGCTATTTTGTGATAAGAGTGCAGTTGTGCTATATGGAATCTATTATTTGAATATGTGAAGTACTGTATTAAATATGGTGATAAGACATTATTGTGTATTTTGTTGAATAATTGTGATATCTACAACATGATTATATGATAGCATGAGTTATTTTGTAAGCATATGTGCATGTTATGATAATTGAATTTTGAATAAGTTATGCATAAGAGAATATGTTGCATCAGTGCTATTTAGACAATGAACTCCAAAAATATTATAAGTTGGTAAAAATGATAAGATTTCATGAGATGATACACAAATAAATTTATTGTGTCGTATCCACATTCTTAGAGTGCTTGAGGGCATTCTATTGGTATTTGAAGATACCATTTATTAATACCTCACTATGTTGAAGCAGAGTAGGGATAATTTCAATATTGAATGTGATGGACCATAGACTTGTGCAAGATTGGATAGCTCCCCCAGTACACTCTATGGTTGCGCGTCTGGTACGTACACGTGGCCAAAAAAATTTAAGAAAATATGGGTGAACATAATATGGAATAAGTCTGAGAATAATAATATGAAATGAGTCTGCATTATAGAAATTCATGTGCATATACTTCTTGTTTTGCAATATGACTATGAGATTGGTGGAATATCTATATTGAATATATTGTATTGTTTTGTGAAATTATGTTTGTACTTGCTGAGCCTCGGCTCATGACTTACATTCATATTGTAGGGTACTAAAGGTAAACAAGTACTTGATGTTTGATGAGATGTCGGGTTTTGCTGGGCTGGGCTTTGGAAGGTGTGGGTGTGGAGTGTCACCGCTATGTTTATTATTTTCCGCTTTATGAATTATGGATAATGTTATTTAAAATTCGCACTTATGGGTTTGAAGACTATAATATAATATTTTACTTGTGG
>WUAT03141007.1:0-12333 GCA_010015005.3 Ulmus americana | reverse complement strand
CTATTTTACATTCATTACAAATGTTCTACTTTTTTTTTTTAACCTATTTTATCCATCCACAAAATGAAAAATTATAAAGAAACTTTGAGACTGAAATAGATAATCCTGAATATGGAAGGATTAAAAAGTATTTTACACAAAAAAAGAGGTACAAATGAAATGATTTTAAATCTGATGTGCAAATGCAATGGATTAGGGAAAAAGGGGTATAGAATGTAATTTCCTCTATTATATTTTTATATATATAAATATATAATATTTGATAAAGATATACATATATATATATATATATATATATTTTTGAGGCATTTTCAATTGCCTTATTTGTTTAAAGGGCAAGCCAGACCTACCAATGATTCTTGGGTCTCTCTCTGTTTTGTTGTTTTGAATAGAGAGGGGGAGAGAGAGGGGAAAAGAGAGAAAAATAAGAAAAAAAAATAGAAGAAAATTCTTGTTTGACATTCCAAAAATACCTCTGCCCTAATTGTCACGTGCAACTTATGTGGGACAAAAATTAGATTTGTTACCCATTCCACTCAAACTAAAAATGAAATACAAGTTCAGTGAGCATTTGGGCCAATTTTCAACTTGAATTAGCAACTCGCAAATTCACTTAAATTTTGGAGGGTATTTGCAACAAATAATCTTTTTTATTTTTTTTTTTTGTGAAAAAGAAATGGATTTTTCTAGGTATTATGTTAGTGGGACCGAAAAGGGTAAAATTTAATCAAGTAAAACCATCTCCAATGCATATGGGAATGTTAGTGCTAATTTTGGAAGAAAAATAATAATTAGTATCTGATATAATATTTTAACATTTTACTTTAATACAAAATACTATTTGAGATATTATAAATCATAAAGTTAACAAAACAATTAAAACATTCAATTAAAAAATGACTCGTTTTTTTTAAATGGCCCAAATAGGAATTGAAATACAGTAAAAGGAACGCCCTAATTTTTTATTCACAAACTTGATCACTTTTTTAATTAATTAACTCAATTAGAAATTAATTTCGCGATTATAATTTAGGAAGCGCAATATTAATTCAATCGCGCTTCACAAATTAGCATTGTGCCAAATTCAAAATTAAAATGTTAAGCGCGATATTAATGTGAAGCATGATATATTAATATCAAGGCTTCACATATCATCATCGGGCGTCCAAAATTTTTCAAATGTGAAGCGTGATATATTATATTGCACTACACATATCACCATCGTGTGTGATTCTGAGTTTGAAAACTCATATATCGCCATGGATTTAGCAACCTCCCACCTATCACGCCTCCCTTTCAAGCGAGTAAACTTCTTGCACCATCTTCCTTATTTGCTGTAACAACCCGAAAATTTCTAAGACTTTTACTAATGAAAAGACAGTGAAAAATTAGATTAATTTTTTTAAAAAATATATCTTAAAACAAGTTTCCCTTGAAATCATTTGAGTTTACAGAATTGTTAGCCGATTCTGCATCTTGGTAAACCCGTTCGTTACTAACTCGTATCTTAAATATTTTTGTAGAATATGAAGAAATCTTAAAAACTTTAAGATGCTAGTAAACTAGAGACTCACTAGACTTTATATCATTACAAACCAATGAATTATAAACTTGAGAAAATCACTTAAATACTTTACGAAATTAAAATCAGCATAGCAGATTCCCAAGCCCACCTCTCAAACCATCTCCCGACCAGCTTATTTGATAATCCAACACTCTTTGTACCTACAACATGAACGTAAGTCGAGAGCCGGAGCTCTGCAAGTACAGACATGCTAACTCACAAAAGGTGCAGTATACTTATCGTACACAAAATACAAATAATCACAATAGCTTAAATGATAAATGTCAATCAACAACACAACAACTTAACACAATTCAACGAGGGGTACGTAATGCTTAAAAATTCTATATTCTTAAAATGTCTTATTATCCTTGAAAGTATTGCCGATTTTAAATTTAGGCCCTGTGTAGTACCCTAGGTGTATTCAGAGAGTTGGGGGATCCAATTGGCAACTATGCCAGATTACTTTTGAATTCTTGAATCTTAATTCTTAAATCTTGAATGAACCTCTAAAAATGAGAAGATGAGTATGATACTTAAATCTTAAAATTATTTTCTTAAATTAAACTTCTCAAACCTAAAATTTTATTTAGATTATTAAGTTATTGAGTACAACTTAAATGTTTAGATTATATGGGAAGGTTTTTCTTCAAATCATGCTTAAATGTAGATTTCTTAAAACATGTCTTAACACTTAAAATAAATTACAATACAACTTAATTAGCATGTGACAGACCAAACAATTAATAGGTTTATCACAAGCAATATAGTACACTTAATTATCTCTTAAACAACATGTAATTCACAAAACAACTAAACATGCATTTCAACATATTATGTAGAACAACTTAAATACCTATCATGCTTAAACACCTTTACACATAAAAACAAATATCACTTAAACATATATATTGATAACATTAAACATATATACTACACGTTTATTTGAATATTACTTTGTTCCATGTTGTAGGTGAGGTATGTACTTACTTATTTGCAGTGCTCCTTAATTCAAGTATTCCTCTTCCCTACTAACGGAACGTGACCTAAACACGTAAAGTGCACTTTATTAAAATCTATTCACCAAGCTCTAATTTCGGGAATGACTTTCACACATAATCTTAGATCTAGCAACATCATATCGCCATGACACAACATTTTAAGATCTGTTAAAAAATTAATAACTAATATATTTTAAGTCTAAAAATTTAGTTTTAAACTTAATTTCTTCATGCTTCATCTTTAATTCTTCTAAATTCTATGTTAAAACTCAAAAATCTTCTTATATCAAAATCTATCTCACATGACATTTGTTGCTTAAATAATTTATAACTTACTCATTTTAAAACCAAATAACTTGAAACTACTTTTAAAAATATTTTAAGATTCTAGGGAATTTTTCATAAAAATTTCCTATTTAAAATCTGACTCAAACCTTTGAAGTAAATTACTTATTTTACCCATCAATTCCGTTCTTTTTAGTTTTGACCCTACTAATTTCAAATTAATATATTTCTTTCAAATTAACCTCTTTTTCATTGAAACTAATTTTAAAAATTCACTAACATAATAAATTATTTTCTATAAAAATTTGATTTTAAAATAGTTCCTCTAACTATTTTGAATAAATTAAAAATAGAGAGCGAAAATCTGAAACCCTTGCTAGGTTTCTGATTTGAACACTATTTTTGATTTATTTGTTCAACCCTTAAAATAAATTCCAAAAAAAAACCCCATTAATTCATATTTACTTATTTGAAAACCTATTTTCAATGTCCAAAATAAGCGTACATTTAATCATCTAATTAGTAAGAAGAGATAGAGCTTATCGAGCTTGTTATATTCTCTGAATTGATATAGCCAATTGGAATAAGGAATTGAAATTGCTTTTATTTATTTTGAATTCATATCTAGTGGTAGATGATGATCCCTTGATCGTTGTTAATCTCTTTCATTTAATTAATTACTTTTATTATATTTGTTTTCATATAAAAAAAAAACCCCTATTCATTTAAGTAGTACTTAATTAGTTTAGATTTAATCATCTGCGGGAAAAACCCTTACTTTCGCTATATTCAATTAGACGACACTTATAGGCATAAGTAAGGTTTAAATTGCTTGTTGCTTTGCTTTACATCACATGACAATGAGAATGGTAGATTCCAGCTAACCCTCAGAAAGGAGAGGAGTCACCTTGTCACTTGCCTCCGGTTGAATCACCGAGGGTAAAAGGCAAGTACTTATTCACCAAGGGCGAGTTCGTATTCGGGTCGAGCGGACCTGGGGATGTAGCATCCCATTGGAAAACCACGAGTGAGTGTTTGCATATGTTTATTTGTTCACATTGTAGACTGAAGTTGACTTGTTTGTCTTATGCAGATATTGATTACAATTGCGCGGCGTCGAGTGGACTCCTAGCTGAAGAATGGACTCATCGACAATTGTTGGAGATCCCAATGGGAGAAAGGGACTGGAGAATGGTGTTGGCTGAGCCAAGGTTGCGTGCAAGCCACTTGTGGAACTTTGTTGAGGAAGTACAACAAGGTATCCTTGTTCCTCTTCTTAAGTTTTTATTGCCAATCATGCGACTGCGGCACGTAATTCACATTGTGCACGATGAGTGCTCACTACAGCCTCTAACACTTGACGAAATGTTGCTTGCAGAAGAAATAATGGCTGGCGGTTTCGCTTTTCATTCCGCTAAGGAAGCCCTCAAGCAGCGTAGGAGTAAGAGTGAAAGGAAGTGGAATAAGCCGCTTCCTGACACTTCGCATATAGACATGGTGACTAAGATGCAATCGACCCCAACTGGCTCTGCTGAGCCATCCCCAACAAATCTCTTAGCCAAGAAGGCTAAGGTGGGCAAAGATGAAGGGTTCGTGACTTTGGCCCTTCTTTCTAACGCGTCCGCGTACTTGAACGCATCCTTTTGGGAGAAGGTTGTAGACTCTTTCCACTCCTAGCAGACCGCAAGTGGTTGGCGATATCGAGCCCACTCAGGCTGCTGAATAGGGCATCACCCATCATTTCCAGGTAAATACTTGATCTTATTCAATGCAATGTATGAATGTTTAAGTGTGAAATCTAACTTGATATCTTTGTTTTGCAGAGTCTAGTGAGTTTCGTTCACCTGAGGCAGACTGTGACTGCCCAGGAAAGGAGGAACGTGGACTTGGCGGGTGTGAACGCCTAGCTACAAGCTAGAGAGGCCGACCTCAAAAAGAGGAATGATGCTCTGGAGCTTGAGTTGGTTGGAGAGTGGGTTGCTTGAGAGGCAGCTGAGAAGGAGCATGCTGACCACCTCTACACGATGAAATCCATCTTGTTTGATGCCACCCTTTATGCTTGTGTTGAACTCATGGAAGAGTTCAAGGCGGGCAAGCATGCCGAGTGGGACCCCGATTTTGAGATTGGGGTCTAGCTTAAGCTTGCAGGAGGGGTGACTGAGGAGGAGGAAGAAGTGTCGTAGCAGTGAACTTCATAGTCTGAATAAAAAAATCCATCAAGCCATAAGCAATTCCCTGTCTTGCTATAAATCAATCCCACCTTTGTAGTTCCTTTGATGTATCTTAGCAACCGTTTCATTGCAAACCAGTGATCTCTTCCCGAATTACTCATAAACCTGTTAAGAACACTTATTGCAAAAGACAAATCATGTCTTGTGCTTACCATAGAGTACATGATTGATCCTACATCCTAAGAATATGGAAATCCTTCCATTTCCTTCGTCTCTTCATCAGTAGTAGGACATTGGCTCATGGATAACTGAAAGTGACCAGCCATGGGAACCTTGGTTGGTTTGCATTCAGACATGTTGAACTTCGATACCAGCTTCTCTAGATACATTTCTTGATCTATCTTTAGGACTTATTTCTATCTATCCTTGGTGATTGTCATTCCAAGAATCCTCTGTGCTGAGCCAAGGTCCTTCATTTCAAAATTTGAACCAAGTTTGTTCTTTAGCTTCTTTATTCCATCCTTACACCTGCTAGCTATAAGCATGTCATCTACATAGATAAGTAAGATGATCATATCATTAGAGTTAGAACCCGAGAAGTACACACAAGTATCATAACAATTCCTTTCAAAACCAATCCCAGTTACCAAGCTATCAAATCTCCTATTCCACTGCCTTGGAGATTGCTTGAGACCATATAGTGACCTTTCTAATTTGTATATCAGATTTTTACCCATTTTATCTTCAAAACCTTTCGGCTGTCTCATGTATAATTCCTCTTCAAGTTCTCCATGAAGAAAGGTTGTTTTGACGTCCATTTGCTCCAATTCCCAATTGAATTAAGCAACAAGAGCAAGGAGTAACCTGATGGTTTTGTATTTGACCACTGGTAAGAAGATTTATTTGTAATCTACTCCTTCTTTTTGTGTGAAACCTTTGGCCACGAGTCTAGCTTTGTATCTAAGTTGTTCTTTTGCAATAGAACCTTCCTTTAATTTATAAATCCACTCACAATCTATAAGCTTTTGTTTATTTGGTTTCTCAATAAGCTTCCATGTCTTATTCTTCCACAAAGAATCCATTTCCTCCTTCATAGCTTCCAGCCACTTCTTGATATCAACACAACTCATAGCCTCTTGATATGAACTCTATTCTTTACTTTCAATCTCATTAGTTGAATAAAGAGCATAATCCACCAAGTTATTGTATCCGTATCTAAGAGGAGGTCTTATCTTTCTTCTTTGTCTATACTTGGCCAATTGGTAGTTTAAGAGATCTTGTATGCTAGCATTCTCCTCTTCCAGTTCCATGTTGTTAACACCATCTTCACGTTGGTGACTTTGTTTCGGAGAATCAACAACAATGTCTTCAATTTGGTGATTGTTTTGAGCCTCCACCTGAACCAAGTCCTAAGAAACATCTTGGTTCTACCCTTGAAGCTCCACCTGAACCAAATTTCCATTTTCTTTGGTTTGGACTTGCAAGGGGTTAGTTTTTTTTGTACTTGCAGGTTTGTTAGCTTGTAACAATGGACACAAATGTTTATTGAATACAATATCTCTGCTCATAAGAAATTTAGGACCTTTTGATTCCAAAGATCAAAGCCTAAAACCTTGAAACCCATCTCCATAACCTAAGAAAATACATCTTATGGATCTAGCATCTAGTTTACCTTCTCTTTGATGTGCATAAGCTGCACAACCAAAGGTTTTAGATTGCTAAGGTTAAGTTTGTTCTCACTCTACATTTCTTTAGGAGTTTTTAAGTTTATAGTTGTATTAGGTGATTTATTAACAAGATACGTAGCAGTAGACACTGCCTCACCCCATAAAGATTTGTCTAAACCCGAGCCACTCAACATCCACCTGACTCTATCTAACAAAGTCCTATTCATCCTTTCAGTAACTCCATTTTGCTGAGGGGTGAATCTGATAGTTCTATGTCTAACTATCTCATAATCCTCACAAAAATTGATTGAACTCCCTATTACAAAATTCTAGTCCATTGTCAGTCCTAAGAACCTTGATTTTCCAATCAATTTGGTTTTCAATCATAATTTTCCAGCTTTTAAAATTGTCAAATGCCTCAGAATTATGCTTAAGAAGATACACCCAAACTTTGCTTGAAAAATCATCAATTAAAGATAGGAAATAAGAGTTACCTCCATGAGTTTTTGTTTGTGCTGGTCCCCATAAGTCGGAGTGGATATAGTAGAGGATTCCCTTCGATTTGTGAGTGCCTGTTGCAAAGCCAACTCTATGTTGCTTCCCAAGTATGTAGCTTTCGCAAAATTGAATGTCTTTAACTCGATCTTCCTTGAATAACCCCTGCTTCTCCAAAATCTGCAGTCCTTTGTTACCGATGTGTCCCATTTTATTACGCCAAAGAATAGACTTATCTTCTTTCACAACCAAGCTAGAACTTGTTTTGCCAACCACAGTCTTGCCCACTTATTCATACAAGCCATTATTTCATCTCTGCTTTCAGCTCCACTAAAGAACCTCTTGACACTTTTATCTTGCCATTTTCTGTCTTGCAAGATAATCTGGACTTGTCTAGTTGGCCTATGGAGATGAGATTCCTCTTGAGATCAGGCACATATCTAACATCCTTCAAGGTCTTGATCGATCCATCAAACATCTCAAGTTGTATGTTCCCAATACCTATCACATCGTAGATGGTATTATCTCCAAGATGAATACTTCCTCCTACAGCTGGTTGAATGAATTGGAACCACTCTTCTCTTGGACACATGTGAAATGTGCATCCTAAGAACCCAACTGTTCTTGTGATCCGAACAAGAAACCATAAGGACTTCTCTATTGTGTTGAGCAATCACAACTTCTCCATTTTCTTAATTCTCATTTTCCTTCTCATCCTAATTTTTCTTTTGGTAATTTCTTTTTCCAATGACCTTTTTTACCACAGTAGTAGCATGCCTTCTTTCCATTGCCATTTCTGTTGTAGTTCCTACTGCCATTTCTGTTGTAATTCTTGTTGTTATTCCTATTACCATAATGTGGTCTTGATTGATATCTACCTCTACTCTTGCTTCTCCTTTTATAGCTTCCCTTTTTCACCATTGTGAAACTTATTCGGAGTCCTACCTCTAACAAATAAACGCTCTCCATCTGTATTGCCTTTCGTCTTATTCTTGAAATCATGAGATTTTAAAGAGTTTATGACTATCTCCTTTGTTAGAGTATCTCTACCATACTCTATAACATTGATTAGATTGTCAAATGACTCAGGTAAAGCAAATAACAAAATCACAGCCAATTGATCATCCTCAAACTTAGTGTTACAACTAGCCAAATCTAACACAATCTTGTTAAACTCATTTAGATTTTGCTGCAACTCCTTAGACATGTCAATCTTGAAACTAAAGAGTCTCTTAAGCAAATATATTTTGTTAGGAAGAGTCTTAACAAGATAAAGTTCATCTAACTTCTGCCATAACTTAGCAGCAGTCTTTAATCCATCACATTCCCTCATAACATTATCGGTAAGATGCAATATAGGAATACTATGATAGGTTCTAAACAATTTACTTTTATGATATTCGGTAAAAGTAGCTAGAAATTCAGGTACCTTTTCGATCGCAGCATCTATATCTCTATCAATCAGCATTGCCTTCAACTTCTTCTTCCACAATTGGTAATCTTATGTGCCATCAAATTTGTCAACCTCAAGATTGTAGTTTCCCAACTTGCAGAGATTTTTTTGATTGTTTCTTCTTCTATCTAAGAAAAGCAAAACCCAGAAGTTTGATCAAGAATCTAAAACTTCTCCACCAAAAATGAATCCCTCAAGAACTAACCTCCTTTCGATTCCTTTGAGCCCACAACCTGGCTCTGATACCACTAATGAGTTTCAAGACCAAACTCAATCACCTAAACTATGATCATAAGCTTAGAAAAATGCTCAAAAAATCAAAAGCAAAACAACACAATCTTGATCACAGAGTTCAGCCAAAATCGAGCTCCGTCACCGGAACTCTTTGCACTATAATGGAATGTATTATAATTGGATTACAAAGATGAACTCAAGAACTTTGCCTCTCTAAAACACTGTTTGGATCCCAAGAAAATGAGAGAAAAACTCAAGATTTCCTAAGGAACTAAACCCAGTCCTTAATCCAAATTACACCCTATCTCAAACCCAAACTCACAAACTAAAGTTCTGAGATTACAACCTATCTCTAACAATCACGTTCTGTTACAAGTTCCAACTGAAACAAGCAAAGAGAAGGCTTTAAATAGCCAATACAATCTAAGAAGAAAAAAAAGGTGGAAAACAAGATAAAATCCCAGCCATTAGATTGCATGATGTGGCACCATCACAGCACTCCAAGACTTAAGTGAAACAGTTCATTTTAATAAAGCTTGAGTTCCAAGAGATGAAAACCCGAGGTGCTTCAAAAAACAAACTCGAGCCACGGCCTGGAGAAAGTCGCGCTGCAGCGCAAAGGCTCCCATTACAAGAAAAATGACATTTACCTATAAATTTTGTACCTACACATATTTATTTGTAGGTAACGATATGTTTACCTACACATAAAACATATAAGTGTCACGTCATAACACTTAGTAAAAAGGTGGTGACACGATCGTAATTTTTATGAACTTAAGTTTTTTTACCTACACATAAGTATGTACGTAAACTCATTACCTACATATATATTAATTTTTTATTTTATTTTATTTTAGCACATTTAAGATTTATAAATGATTTTTTTTATTAGGTGGAATATGAGGTAGATATTTTATTAATTTTAATTATTATTATTATTATATTATTTTTTCCACTTGGGAAAATGATGTGACATAAAATAATAATTTTTTTCCCACGTGGCACGTAATACTATATAAGATTTTTATTTCTTTAGAATCCCGAAGTTTAAGTTTATTCCAAAAAGTACATTTATTTTTTAATAATTTCAAAAAAATACTTTCAAAGTTGGCCTTTCAGCCATTTTATTACTTTGGGTGAACATAAATTGATTGATTTTTTAAAAATGACAAGATTACCCTTTTCCTTATACTTAGAATTTTTTGCACCCAAAGACCCAGAACTTTTTAAGTTTTAGTAATTTAGTCCCAAAATTGAATATATATATATATATATATATATATATATATTTTTCTAACTTTTTTTTCTTTATTTTATTTATTCATTCTTTTATGCTCAACTAATTTAGTTAACTAAATTTTTTGAACATATTTTGAATAATATAGATTTTTTTTGCACCACAGGTTCCTGAATTCATCGAGTGTAAGCAATTTGGTCTTAAGATTAAATAAAAAAGTTGATATTAACCGTTGATCATGGTCAAAACGCATCCAAAAGTATATTTTGACCGTTGATCTTGGTAAAAAAACGCACCTAAAAGACGATTTTAACCGTTGATCATGGTCAAAACGCATCCAAAAGTCGATCTTGACCGTTGATCATGGTCAAAACGCAACCAAAAGTCGATCTTGACCGTTGAACATGGTCAAAACGCAACCAAAAATCAATCTTGACCGTTGATGTTGTTCAAAACGCATTCAAAAGACGATCTTGATCGTTAATCAAGATTAAAACGCATCTAAAAGTCGATCTTGACTATTGATCATGCTCAAAAGGCATCCAAAAGTCGATCTTGAGCGTTGATCATAGTCAAAATGCATCCAAAAGTCGATCTTGACCGTTGATCATAGTCAAAACGCATCCAAAAGTCGATCTTGACCGTTGATCATGGTCAAAACACGTTTAAAAGTCGATATTGACTATTGATCTTGGTCAAAACCCATCCAAAAGTCGATCTTGACCGTTGATCATGGTCAAAACGCATCCTAAAGTCGATCTTGACCGTTGATCTTAGTCAAAACACATCCTAAAGTCGATATTGATCGTTGATCAAGGTCAAAACACATCCAAAAGTCTATCTATACCGTTGATTGTGGTCAAAATGCATCCTAAAGTCAATCTTGACCGTTGATCATGGTCAAAATGCATCCAAAAAATGATCTTGATCTTGATCGTTTATCAAGGTCAAAACGCATTCAAAAGTCGATCTTGACTGTTGATCTTGGTCAAAACGCATCCTAAAGTCGATCTTGGTCAAAACCCATCCAAAAGTCGATATTGACCATTGATCATGGTCAAAACACATCCTAAAGTCGATCTTGACCGTTTATTTTAGTCAAAACACATCCTAAAGTCGATACTGATCGTTGATCAAGGTCAAGACACATCCAAAAGTCTATCTAGACCGTTGATTGTGGTCAAAATGCATCCTAAAGTCAATCTTAACTGTTGATCATGGTCAAAATGCATCCAAAAAATGATCTTGACCGTTGATCAAGGTCAAAACGCATTCAAAAGACGATCTTGACCGTTGATCTTGGTCAAAACGCATCCAAAAATTGATCTTGACCGTTGATCTTAGTCAAAATCAATCAAAAACTTGATCTTAACCGTTGATCTTGTTCAAAATGCATACACATCTTGACTGTTGATCAGGGTCAAAATGCATCCTAAAGTCAATCTTGATCGTAGATCTTGGTCAAAACACATCCAAAAGTCAATCTTAACCTTCGATATGGTCAAAACGCATCATAAAGTCGATCTTGACGGTTGATCTTTGTCAAAATCAAGCAAAAAGTCGATTTTGACCGTTGATCTTGGTCAAAACGCATCCAAAAGTCGATCTTGACTTTTGATCTTAGTCAAAATCAATCAAAAAGTCGATCTTGACCGTTGATCTAAGGCAAAACACATCTAAAATTTTTTCTTGACAGTTTATTATGGTCAAAATGCATCCAAAAGTCAATCCTGAACGTTGATCATAGTCAAAATGCATTCAAAAGTCGATATTGACAGTTGATCTAAGTCAAAACCAATCAAAAAGTCGATGTTGATCGTTGATCAAGGTCCAAATGCATCCAATGGTCAATCTTGACCATTGATCTTGGTCAAAATTAATTAAAAAGTCAATCTTGACCGTTGATCTTGGTCAAAATCAATTAAACGGTCGATCTTGACCGTTGATCTTCCTCAAAACTCAAGCAAAAGTTGATCTTGCTCAAAACTCATCAAAAAGTTGATCTTAACCATTGATCTTGCTTAAAACGCATCCTAAAGTCAATCTTGACCGTTGATCATAGACAAAACCAATCCAAAAGTCGATCTTAACCGTTGCTCTTGGTTAAAACCTATCCAAAAGTCGATCTTGACGGTTGATCATGGTCTAAACGGATCCAAAAGTCGATCTTGATCGTTGATCATGGTGAAAACTCATACAAGAGTCGATCTTGACCGTTGATCT
>WUAT03140896.1:0-12333 GCA_010015005.3 Ulmus americana | reverse complement strand
TTGCAAAGTCTTCCGCAAAAGTATTTAAGTAAAAGGTTTTGGTGGCAATCGAGTTTTATCAGATTTCAAGTATGTTTAAAAAAAAATTACTCTGATTTTCGCTAAATAGCGTTTAAAGTTTCTAATAAAACTCGGGTCGTTACAATAATAAAGGCAGGGTGAGGGTTGATAAAAAAGGTTTCACTTTGGTTGATTTGAACAAAGATGGCGATCCCAATGATTAATTCATATTCACACTCAAGCGAAACAAATTTTTTATGTCAGTGACCCGAACGATGGAAGGTGGTCCATACTACTCACAACAAAGCCAAGATTGTACGATAGTGGCGACGTACATGACAATATCGAAGAAACCTCATCATTTAGTAGAGGACTACATGAATGTGATGATATTGACACTGAAGATGTGATCTATGTGCGTTAAGATTTTGAAAGGGTTATATGTTGAAGAAGATACTTCAATTGTGAAGAGAATGAAAAGGACTTAGAAAACAATAAGGATATGTAAATTTAAGTTTATGTTTTTTATTCATTTATATGGACTAATAATGATTTACTAATTTAAATTAATATTTCCTTTTTGTAGTGTCTAAATTGAAGTTGAAGTTGAATTTGAATTTGAAGTTGCACTCAAAAGACAAAACATTTGAACAGCTAGCAAGAGTACGTAAGTTTTAATTTAGAGTTTATGTTTATGTAATTTGATTCTATTTTATAGTTTAATATTATATTGAAATTGGAGTATTTATATAGTTTAATTTGATTGTGTAATGTATGTTTGATTTTGAATGTGAAATTTTGTAACAAGTGCACCGTAATTGAAATCACGGGCTTCGGCGACCTGTGAAAAAATCAAATGTTGAGAAAAAAAAATAGAAACAACGTCGGTTTTCCCCAAAACCGACACCTTATCTAGGGGTTTTGGCATTAGTTTTCCCAAAAAATGATGTCGTTTCCCTTATTAAGACAATTTTTCAAGCTTTCAACGTCGGTTTTGAACTGACACCAAAACTTTCTATATCAACAGAGTAGCGTTGTTTTTAAACTCTTGCGAAAAGCTTTTAGCAAGGGTTTTTGAACCATGGCTGTTTAACTTTTATTAAGTAGTGAATGAAACCATCTTGCACTCAAGAGTAGCTCATTAGGGTCCTACTACCACCTGAGATTAGATGTTGAGATCTAGATCTAGATCTATACCGTGGCGAAGTAAAAAATACAACTCAATTGAGGCACTATCATCAAAAACTAAATGAGCGGTACATTTATGAGTTTATAGTTTTTATAGGGGAAAATATAGAAAAAAATATATAAAAGAAATTACATGGAGTTTTTTTATACATACAAATATAATTAGGCATACTTGACATCACCAAAACTATTTAAATTATCAATTTTGTTCAAATAATCTATTTAAATAGTTTACTAAACAACAATTCACTCTGTCAAAACTTTGATTAAACACTACCTATTCAAATAACCAAATACTCTTCAAAACATGTCCAAAAGTACTCTTGTTATTTTCTTTAAAATATACATTTAAAAAATTAATATTTAGAGCAATATTACACAATAAAATATAATTTCGAGTATATAATTTTATATTTAAAGAATCTTTTTTTTTTTTTGTTGTTGTTGTTGATATTTTGTCAAACCACATAGTTTTAAGATAACATTGTATGAGTTTCGGTTATATAGTGAACAATTACATGAAATGGACCAAAACAAAACTCACTTTAACAAACTATACCACTTTTTCTTTTTGATTTTTTTGTTTAAAGTTTTTATTGATGTGTTCATTTAAGGGTGGGTTTAAAGGAGTTTAATGGTCATAATAGGAAGTTGAACCGTTCAACCACCAAACAATAACTCTATTTTTCAACTTCCTAAATATTCTCCTCGGTCCTCAAACAGAGCACACTCTCTCGAACTCTTATCCAAACATTCAAATTGTTCTTCTTCTTTTCTTGTCTCTTCATTCTTGTCTCTTCTCTTCCATCGCTATTGAGACCTCCCAACCAATGAAAACCCACCATTGGGTCATCTCATTGCTGTCTGCGAGAACGTAGAAGCAGTTCAACCTAAAGGCGGGATCATCTATTGGACCACTGGAGACGGAAGAACCCATCGACGATGGAGAAAAGATAAAAAGTCGCGCAATTTTATCTTAAAACCTAAATGCGATTTTGAATTATTTATTTATTTATTTGGTTTAGGATTTGAATAATTTAGAGTAAGGTGTAATGTCGTGATTTGTGGCTGGAATTATTGGCTGAATCCGAAAATTTCTAGGTATCTTTGCATGTTGAGATAATGGAACTCACATTGTCACAAACTTTTCATTAGCTTGCACCCATTTATCGTTGTTGCTCAACTGGACCCAAGATAATAGAGCTCACGTTGTCGCGCAATTTTCATTATCTCCTGTTGTCACATAGTTTTCATTATCTCACGCCATTTTATATTTGTCGCACAAATTAGGGTTTCACAAACATGGGGCTCAAGTAAGTTATGAAGCACGAGTTCATTTAACTAGCACATGCAACTTCTACTTGCACCCTTAAGTGCGTGAAAACTCATCCATCGTGCGACAATATAGCTACTCGAAATATATTTATGAAGCACAAGAAGTGCACAATTTAGACATTGCGCTTTGAATTTTCTGTATTCCGGTAATATATATATATATATATATATATATATATTATTTTTAATTTTTTTGGTGTCAAACGTTTGTTAATTGTTGCTTTTAGGACAATCATAACATAGTTATGAATACATCTTTCAAAACTCTTTTTGCCTATTCCAAACTACTGTATTTGGTGGTGAGACATATCGACTATATAAACTTTTGTGTTAACGATTGAGGCAACTACCAAAGTGGATTTTCCGATGCTTCAACATTTGATAAGATGTGAAACTACATAATTTCCGCTCAAGGTAATCATCTTTATTTTTAAAAAATAAATAAATTTCTTCTTAACAATGCTATTGTTTGCTCGATGTTGCAATAATGTTGTGCAATAGTACATATCTATATTACGCTAAAACCATATACTATCTTATACTCACAACCAATTCTAGTTAGTGCAATTTATGTACTGTAATTGCTCTCATATACTCTCATAAAAATACTATAAGCTTAGCTAACTCGAGAGATCACAATCGATCATCCTATTCGGCTTACACAATGTTTAGAAGATCAGAGTCTCATTTTTATATTTCACAACTCAACAATTATGTTTTCACTTTATTGTTGTTAGATACTAAGGCAACTCTAAATTTTATTTTTTGGAATTTGATAAAACTAACTTGGAGATAGAATACCCTTATGTTTAACCTCATTTGAGGATAAAGGAAACGTGTTAGTTGAATTGTTAGATTTGGCTCCTTGGATGATTAAACAAAACTTATAATTGTAATCATATGCCAAGATCAACGAGTTGATAAGAAATATGAGAAACTAGCCTAGTGATAATCAC
The DNA here is from genome assembly GCA_010015005.3 of Ulmus americana. Lineage (NCBI taxonomy): Eukaryota > Viridiplantae > Streptophyta > Magnoliopsida > Rosales > Ulmaceae > Ulmus > Ulmus americana. The sequence goes on along the minus strand of WUAT03140896.1, from coordinate 8,854 downwards.
ATCGCCTAGCTTTGTGGCTTATGAAGGGTATGATGGTTTGACACCATTGTTTTGGCTCTTGATGTTGCGAAGGAGGGGTGTATTATTATTATTATTTTGGTTATTCCAAATAATTTTTAATGGTCCATTCGTAGAGACAAGTTGCATTCGATTACCAATTATGACTATGTAACAAATATAGGTAGAAAATGAAAGAGAACGAAAAAACTTGCGGGGGAGATTGAGGGACCGTAAACGCGAAATTCACCTTTTACGTTCTTCGGTCCTACAATCTCTTCAGCAAGTTTTTTCGTTCTTTTTCATTCTCTGCCTATATTTGTTATATGTTAAGAAATGGTAATATTTTTCACTTTGTCTCCATGAATATGCCCTTAAAAATAGTTTGGAATAGGTAAGAAAGAAAGTAACATCCTCCTTCGCAGCATCGGGAGCCAAGACAATGGCTTATAAGTATTGTCCCTTTCATATGCCACAAAATTAGGGTGATGTGATATTATTATGCTAGTTTCACAGATTTCTGCTTAACTCGTCAATTTTGGCATATGATTCGTTTATAAGCTTTGTCCTCTTGTATCGTTTGAGGAGCCATTTCTCACAATTCTACTATCTCGTTTCCTTTACCCAAAATGTGAGAATGTAAGGGTAATCTATCTCCCTAATAGTTTTATCGAATTTCGAAGGAAAACATTTTGATTTTCCTTCGTATCTAGAAACAAGAAAGTGAAATTGAGAATTTATCTTATATATATTGAGAAAGTGAAGATCAAATGGTTGAATAACGATATATAGAGATATGAGATTTTGATCTTTTATATATTGTGTTAGCTGAGCAGGTTGCTCAATCGTGGTCTCTCGAGTCATCTCATATTGCAAAGCTTAGGGATAAGAGATCTGTACCAGCGCGATTACCTTTGTCACATGCGCTATTATGTATCTTGCACTAAGCAAGAATGGAAGTGGAAAGTTTGACTTTTAGCGCGATGATGTACTCACACATACTACTTAAGTCATCACACAACAATGAACACTTGCGCAGTTGAAAAGACATTTTTTTTATACCTTATTTTAATTTATTTTTTATGGGATGGTTACAGACATGTTTTGCCAACACAATCACAAGCAGCATAAGCTTTGAATAGGAAGTCAAGGATAGCCACAAGCGTTCCTGCTCTCTTCTAACTTTTAGATATATTGAAAAGGATAGTGGAAGACCACAACAAAGAGGCTAAGGCAAAATTGCTTTAAGGCCAATAATAGTAACATTAAAGCTTCATATTTTTCTGCTTCAATCATTGCGAGGAGGATGGATCATAAACGATCGAGAAACCTTCTTGGCTAACACAATATATAGAAATCAAAATTTCATATCTCGATAATTTTAACTAAAATTTTATAACAAATATTATTATTATTATTATTTTTTAGTTACAATTTATAATATTTTGTTTGAAATTATAATTTTTTTTTAAAATTATTTATGAAAAATGAGCTCTCTTTTTATAAACATTTGCCTTCCTTTGATATTATGATAGATCAAATTAGCATAACCATTTACAGTTAAACATAATGTGGTGCATTAAATTTATTTTCATTGAGTTCATAACTCATGCACTTATGTTTTGCCCGAGTTATAGACTCATGCTTTAACTAACAAAGCACGAGTCTTTTACCCACGCGCTCGTGCAAACTCGTGTCATATTATAGAAGTGTGTTTATTAATCTCATTCACGTGAATACTCTGATCGCGCATTTTATAGTATTGCATGAGTTAATGAGTCGGACATTTGTCTTTTGCACGAGTTTGGCTAATTTATAGGTAGCTCAACTACCTCATTAAGTTTGAGATTTTTCATTTGCTAATTAATAGATGGTTTAACCACCCTACCACTCATAATTAACAAGTTTGAATTCCATTCTTCATCCTTCTTCCATCAAAACCCAAACAAACCCCAACTTTTACTTTTTCCCACTCTTCTTCCATCCCAACCTTTCCATGACCAGCCATAGAACCAAACAAGACGCTAGGAAAATCCCGGATTCGCCATATGAACAAAAGACTTTCAAAACTCTTTTTTTTCTTCTTCCTATTTCAAACTATTAACACATTTCAATTATGTGCCGCCGAGCTTCATATGATGCATCAACCTCTAGAGAAGCAGCTAAGGCATATGCTAGAGTAGATTTTCTTCTTTGCAAGGTAACCATTAGTATTATTATTATTTTATAAAAAGTTATGTATTTTAGCCAATGTTGTACTCGCTCGCTCTGCATAACTAATCACACTATTGAAATCTAGTGTGATGCTTTAGAGTTGCTTTTCTTCTTCGTGAGGTAACCAGCCTTTATTCTAGTGCGGTCCTTTACTCGCTTGCACTACATAACTCATCTCACAACTCTAGTGTGGTTCAAAGTTTTTTATTTTTTATTTTTTTTTAACCCTCTTTGGATGTTTACAGGAATGGTGTACTAGAAAAGTGTAAATTGGTATGGACAGTGCATAAAATCCTGTAATCTTTGTGTTCACTGGATCATCGTCTGTGAAAGCGTGCCTTCTCGGCTAACACAATATGTATAAAACATTAATCTCAGATCTTATAACATTTTGTTTTTAATTACAATTTTAAGCATAAGCACAAGTGATGGAACTAGTATGTTGTACTCTTACTTTGGGCAATGGTATACAAACGCGTGATAGTTAAACTCGTGCATTAAAAGTTTGTGCTGTTTTTATTTTTATTTTAGAGAAACCAACATGCATAGCCCTGAACTTGTGTTTACTGTCCATTTTGGCACTTACTTGTGAAAGTGCAGCAATTTGACCATTTTTTACACAATTTGTTACGAAACCACATAATTTACCATTAGACTTGGTACATTAAATTTTAGAAAAAAAATGGTCTAATTGAATTAACCACTAAAATTATAAGTACACAAGTGATGGGACTAATATGTTGTACTCTTGTTTTGGACAAAATAGTTTATTCTATAAATTTGTTAAAATATGAGCTTTTTCGATCGATCAAATTAGCATAACCACTTTACAAAACCACATAATTTACCATTAGAGATAGAGTGATATATTAATTTTTTTTAAAATTTCATTTTGTTTTTTCTTTTTACCAAAGGGCTCGAGTCAATGAGTTGGGTAGTTATTGTGAAGACCCGACCTCTTAGAACTTTTAGAAAACCTTATCTTGATTGAGAATGGACTTTAATATTTTGGGTAATTTTTTTATTTATTTAAAACATATGCATTCATATTAATTGCTTTCAAGCCATTGGTCCTTGTTTAAAATCAATTATTATTCGAAGGGTGAATTAATGAGATTTTAAAATTAGACTTGGGGAGTAAATAGTTCTTATTTTAAGTTTATGTTTCCTTTAACATCTTTAAGGACCTGATTCACTATAAAGACTTCTTAATATTAAAAGTGACATATACTATATATACATATCAAATAACATAAGGTATTTTACTGAAATTCCTTAGCAATATAAAAGGGTTAATACCGTGCTATCTTTGGAAACATTTACTAATTAATAATTAATAAAAGTCATCAAAACATACTTTAGTCTTAAATTTCAGGAAATACATATCAAAACATGATTTCTATCCTAATTAGCTTAGGTCAAGAAATCATATCCTGAAATGTTTAGCTTAAAGTTATGCTAGTAATCAAAAATGTTTTCATCATGGTATTGTCTTATCAATTAAAAAAATTAACAAATAACCAAAATACCCAGCTGAAATGTAATTTCATAGCAGGTTCCATATCCCCAACTTCCCACCAAACTCATGCCAACCTCAGCTAGTCAATTAACAGCTCAGGTAGTATGCTGCTTACTCTTATTACCAACAACATGGAAACTTTTTATGAGTTTTCGCCAAGCAAATAAACATGTAAATCTCACAAAATGATTTCAAGTGTATGCATGGTTCCTTGTTAATAGCACAATAAACAAATTCTATTTTTAAACATTTATCTTTATCTTTATGGGCCCCTGTGTACATAGCCCTTGCTCGCAACCATTAAGGAGTCGGGAGAGCAATCGTTACTGAAAATCACTCACGATCATTACATATCTTTTTTAACTTTGCCTCTCTCTCTGGGAGGTTGGGTATAACACTTATGAAAACGTCATTTTTTATGTTCAAAAGTCTCTTTAAAGTATTTGCAAATTTGAAACATTTAAGCATTCAAGACTTATGTCATACCCTTTCAATAGTATTTATAGAATTTGGAAAAATTCAAGCATAATCATTCAAACATTTTCAGTACAAATTCATTATCACAAAATTGATTAATCATTCATATGATACTGTTAATCCATGTTGTATGTAAGGTTGTACTTACCTGGTATACACAACAATTTCCTACTGCCTCTCTTACCCTTCGGTTTGATCGAATGATCATTTTGTTAAAGACATTCTATTTTGTTAGTGTACATTCTGCCCTCAATAACACTAAATCAATTCCTAATTAAGGTAATCCTAATTATTTCGGGTTGGCCCTAATCATCACTCAATTTGTTGAGCAATCCCATCAGTTAATATTTAATTATTAAATTATTCTTTCTCCCTTTGATTATGTTTTAAAAAAAGTCTTGTTGATTAAATCAAAGTTTCTTATCACAATACAACTTTTCCTCTGTTTGGCATTCTTTTCAAAATTTAATTTCATTATTTGGTTGGATCTTTTCGAAGCATTTACTGTCAAATACATTACCTTTGGAAATATGAGTCGGACCAAAATCCAGTTTTTTGAAACATTTTCCGGACAGAGCCTTCCCTTTAGAAACTTTGTCCATGCGTACCTTTCTTTGGATATCCTCCTCTAAATCCTTTTCCATCCTACGAAACTCCTTGGAGCATCCTCATTCAAACAAGTACTTGGGAGACTATAGCCGGACTTAGTCCCGCCTTCTAAAATATTTCGAACAAGGCTACTCCTTCATAAATGTGCTCCTATCATCCGGTTTAAAGCCCTTTTTCCTTCAGGGTTCATTTCCCTAGACTCGGACCAAAGGTTCTCATGCTCCCTCGGTCAGACTCCTCTGGAAGTACTTCATTCAGCAAGTCTTCTCTTTCATTATCCTTTTTTAAGATTATTCAAATTTTATTTTTATTATTTTCCAAATTGTTAAGAAATTCATATAGTTTAACTTGGAAAATATTCTGGAGATTCCAGTTATTATTGTCCCAAAATAATTTATGTTTTCTATAATTTTCAAGTTTCACACTAAACTCTTCTATTTATTTTGAGTCTACCCATTTTTACATATTTAACCTTATAACTTAGATATTTTAACTAAAGTTTTAATACCAAAGTTCTCAACTTTATTAACATTTGATGTCTCTTACAAACCATGTACTCTTACTTCATTTTTTATTTTATTTTTTTTCAAAACTTACATATATATATAAACACATACGCATGTAAAGATTTCATTGTTTTCATTGATTCCTTCGTACATCGCTCCATAAATTTTCTACCTTTGGAGAATTCTCCAACATATCGTCTAGATTATTCCCTCTGGGACAGTCTCTCCCCCGGAGGATTCCTACTTTCTTTGGTGAATCCCCCGAGGGATTCCCTTGGCTAATCTAACTTTCTAAGAATCCTCCAGAGTTTTCCTTCGAAGCATTCTCCATACTTGCGGAAATCCTCTGAAGCATCTTCCTTTGGGAACTCCTCCTACATCATACTAGCTTAAGCATTCCCTTTGGCATTCTCGCGTCCTTCACCTAATCCTTTGGATTACTCCTGCCAACCAATCTCTTATTCAGAGAAGAAATCCTCAAGAGTGTTCTTCTTCCTCGCGAAAATCCTCTGGAGCATCTTGCTTCTTCGGAGCGTCCTCCAAATTGTATTTACGGGGTATTCAACTTAAGCTTCTTCTCAGTTTATGCTATCTTTTTCTTCTTGTTACTATTCTCAGTATTTTGCAAGTTTTTAATCCATTAATCAACTTTTGACTCATGGGTTTTGGTTTGGGACTGCAGCTTAATGTTTATTAAGCTTATCAAATTATCATTTTTCATCCTTAGATTATTTTATTTAGTTTTCTATCATTTACAGGAAGAATGCTTTGTTTTATCTCTTTTTTCCCAGTTTGATTATCCTCTTTCACTAATATTCTCCATTCTCTCGTCTAGGGTTTTCTATCAGTTATGCAAAATCATTTTCTACCACTAAACATTCTATTTATTCTAGGCCATCAAAAGCAAAGCATTTGGGACATGGAACTAATCTTCCAAGCCGTAGGGAGTCTTCTCACTACCTTGGGGTCACTGGAGCTTTGTACAGGAAAAGAGCAAGCCTTCGTTTGAGTGTTTTGATAAGCTTTCTGAAAGGAAAATTTTAGAGTGAAGGTGTGAGATGGTGAGCTTTGGGACTTCAGCCTTTAAATAGGTGTCCCAGACCTCCACTGTTCATCACATCATCCTTCCCTATGACGCTATTCCGACACCATACTCCTACACCCTGCTTTGTCCCCTCAAGATACACAACTGCTCCTTCTGCCATTTCTTTGTCTCCATGAAACTGAGGACGGCTCAATACAAGCTTCCTTGTTGACATGTGCTATATTCTTTTTTATTTTTAGTTCTTGAAATTTTGCACATTTATTTTCTAGTCCCTCTTGATGACTTTTGCTTTCATTTACACCTCTTTTGGGGTTAAATTCTTCAACATTTCTTTCATCTAAGCCCTTTAATTGAATCTCCACTTAACGTCAATCCAAACAAATAATGACAAAAAATTACCTTCATTAAAATCAAGGCAAATATAATTTTTCTATTAGAATTTTCTCGAGGCTTACCATTATGTTTGGCCCAAGCTACGAACTCATGCTTCAACTATAGAAGAGTGAGTCTGTTATTCATGCCTGCGTGTTATTTGAACTTGCGCCGTAATATAAAAGTGTTTTTTTTCTAAACTTACGCACGCAATAAAGGTAATTGTGCAGGTCAGGGCTGCGATATGAACCATGAGATTGTTGGTGGGCAGAGTATATGTATTCTCTACCATAGAGGGAGGTCAGTTCTAGAAGATGAATTGACGAGGTCCCACAATGGGTATCAAATTGTAGACAGTAGATTTCTACAATTGAATCTTTTGTGTTTAAGGCCACTGGCAACTAGTTGGACTGTGAGCATGAGATGATGGCACAATGAGGGCAGTAGGTAAGCCGAAACTTGGCGCTACGACTGGCATCATAGAGTAGCCAGAGCTGGTCTCTATGATGGCTGATGTATCAAAAACGATGTTTTTTGGTGAGGGAGAATATCGTGGGCCAGATCATGGATCCCCCCTGAGGGGTCGATCCTGGTATTTATAGGTGATTTGGGGAGTGATTTTGGGCTCTACATCTGTTGTAGTCCGGGAAATTACTCCCATTGAATGAGTTGGGACATTATGTCTATTATGCTCATTAATGGAGTTAATGTTGGCTTTTCATTTAGAGTAGAACTAGACATTACATCTATGGACATGATGGAGCATTATGGGTCATTATGTTAGCACTACAACTGTCATAACTCGGGGGGTCACGTCCACTGACCCACTGGGTAACTCGGCACGTAGGTTGACCTAGCCCGTAGGGTAACTCGTATTGTAGAATAACCCGACCCATAGAGTAATCTGGCCCGTGGAGCCAGGTGTTTCATCGAGTCGATCAAGTTATAGAATGGGCTAGCCCATAGAGTGGGCCACTTTCCAAGGTAGATCATCTATGAGTTGGGCTTTGGTGTGGTGCCAACTATAGTTGGATCGTGGCATGGAGCCAGATGGGCCAAGAAGTAGAGCCAAGTATGAAATGGGCCATGGCATGGAGCCGAATGGGCAAAGCGTAGAGCTTATACTTGTGGGTTGTAATATGGAGTCACAACTGTTAGGTTGTGACACAGAGCCATTGTAGGTGGGCCGTGACATAGAACCCACCGATAATATGATGTGGCATTGAGATAGTTGACCTTTTACTGGGTAAAATGTCAATACAGATTTTTGCCCATATAGAGATGAACTTTGTCGTTAAGTTCACAAGGATGTAGGTTTTAACACCGAACCTCGATAACAAATTGATGTGTTCTTGGTTTCTTTACAAATTTTTGGTTATTATTGATCACTAACAATCTTTGTTTTCAATTATGTTTTCTTGATTCATTAGTTAAACCATAGGGAGTTTAGGTTAGGGATTGGTTAGAAATTCCTACGGTGGTATTAGAGCCAGTTCAGATTTAGGAATCAAGAAGGCGACCATGAAAAGGAATTGGAAATAGGAAGTGATACATTTGAAATTGAGAAGTTTGATGGAACCAATGACTTCTTCCTATGGAAATAGAAGATGAAGGCAGTTTTGATGCAGGAAAATGTAGATGCAGCTCTTGAGGAAGAACCTGATTTGCCAGCTAAAATGACATAGTTTCAGAAGAAAGAAATATTGAAGACAACATATAGTACCATCTTCTTGCACTTGTCATCCAATGTTTTGAGACAGGTAAATAGTTGCACAACTGCTGTTGCAATGTGGAAGAAATTAGATGAGCTCTACTTGGTAAGATCACTGCCAAAAAAGATTCACTTGAAAGAAAGAAAAAAAAAGGATTAAAAATGGACTTTACTAAAATATTAGAACAAAATTTAGATTGCTTCTATAAAATAGTCTTGGATCTTGGAAATGCTAACAACAAATTTGATGATGAAGATATTGCGGTGATATTGCTTAATTCCCTACTTGATCTTATAATGATTTTAAAAGTGTTAGATTTTGTGCTATAGGATTAGATACATTCGATGTATTCACAACATTTTGATTATATAATAAAGGTTATTATTTTGTGGCTATTAAATAA
>WUAT03140785.1:0-12334 GCA_010015005.3 Ulmus americana | reverse complement strand
AATCTCAACACCAACAAGCTGAGTCTATATCATATTCTATTTATACTCCAAGGATACAGGTAGCCCTAATTACAGAACCAATACAATTGTTACAAGTGTTCAATACAAAGGGAATTAGAAGCAGAGGATCGAGATCGCCCTTTGTGCCAATGATTGGCTGTGACATGGACAGGTATAACAAATGGTGCTACAAGTATAACAAACGACATTGTAACGGGTCTCCACTCGTTGGTTCTAAGGTTCTTCTTCAAGAGTCTTAACAAAGCATATCAAAGCTATTATGAAATTGTTTAATTAATCATATACAATCAAGTTAAAAAGGTTAACTCAACCAACCAATCAACTTTTCTCTTAAAGCTACAGTGTCTTCAGCTCCATTTGAACTCTCACCCATCTGTTCCAAATAATGATTCATAATAGTCAGACAGCATTATTTAAAAATTATCCAAAAATATATTGTGATTCAAAAACTTAAACCACAAACTCTTATTAATAGAGACATAATTGGTGATTCTAACATATAAGTAGTTTTTATATGCATATATACATGATAGTACAATTATCCTCCCATTGTAATACATCGTATATTTTGTATTTCTCTCATGACCTTTTTTATTTGTTTATCTCTTAATATTTTTGAAATAAGGTAAAAATTGAGCAAAAAATATCAAAATGACCCTGATTATTGAAACTGTTGGAGCTAGGCTGCTAGTGTATTATAATCCTTCACACAAAGAAAAAAATAATCAATCCTACTATTGCAATAATCAAAATAATTTCATATTTTTTAACACGATTAGTCCGTGGCTTTTTCTAGTAAAATTTAAGAAATATAGAAAGACAGAGTTTTCTTTAAAATTTTAATAAATGTGTGTTATGTGCTTTTATATATTCCAACAGGTATTTTTATTTTAATGTATCGATGCATATTTCATCTATATCTTTTTCAATATATTATATTTTTTTAACAAATTTTTGGTATGTTATTCTTCAATGATTCTAACAAAACTTGTCTTATAAAACTTTTTCATTGAGGTGTCCGTAAATCATTGAAGAAAATACTCAAAAATCGTCAAAAAAATTGGATGTAGTTAAAAGAATATATATGAATTGATAGATAAAAAAGAAAAATACCAAAGTGCATACAGGTCAGCCAACAGAAATTTGTTACCTGGACATGGATGTGGCAGCATGCTCTCTCATCACAAATAAGAATAGTGGAAGCACTCACAATGCAAATGCCTTCATCTTCAATATTTCCAAATAAATCTGACAAAACATTTTCTCCACCTCTTTTCCTGCAAATCTGAAGTATGGCTTCACCTTTCTTAACTTGACTAACCGAAATTGTAAGAGCTTCAACTTGTGAATTTTGCTCTTGGTTGAGAAGATGTCTGGTTTCAACAGCTGATTGCATGTGATTCTTCTTCAGACGCAGTTCATCTATTTCCTTCTCTAGCTGTGGAATGTATTGAAGGGCACTATCTATTATTACTGGAGCAGTCCATCTCTTCTGTAAAATTTGTATTATCAAGTCAGACACATGCATATTATAACTACTATTGCTATATGGAGGTTAAGTCATGTGATCACCTTTGCTCGAGAATTTGGTATTAATGAACCAAGCGACAAATATGAGGCATTGAGCTTCATCCTTCTAATTCTCTCCTTAGCGTTATGCTCTTCTTTTTTATCAACTGACCCTTCTTCCACAAAGCTTTGCACCGCCTTTTTCACGTTAATTCGTATATGCTTGATCCTTGACTTGTTCCTCTCTTTTGTCTTAGAATTAAATCCTTTTTCAAATGATTCTTCTTTTCTAGTGCTTGAATTAGCAACTATGGAGTTTTCTTGGTCACCAAACACATTGTTCGGGGCCATCCCATCAGAACAAGTGTTAATATATTTCGACATTGTGAGTGGATTATTTGAAGATTCAAAAGGGGTGGAAAAGCTGTTACCTTCTTGGTAATCAATTGAAGTTGTGTGTTCTTGTAATCCATTGGCAAATATGTTGGTTTCCGCCAACAAATAATGGCTGGAATATTCCTCTACTGCTGGTTGTACACTATTACTGCTATTTTGTAGTAACCATAAATCATCAAAAGCTTCTAGGGCTGAAGAGAAACTGTTATCTATCAGACAGGGATAGCCTGCTTTTTCAGCAAAATCAAACCACTTAGAATGTATAAAAATAAATAAATAAATGTAAGGAAAAGTACTTTAATAAATATGCATTTATCACAACACGATTATAATCTAATAGAGTTAAATTAAACTTTTTTGGGGCCTTCAAGTTCCATATTAGATCAAGCACCTGAAACTGTAATCTTATATTGTCAGAAAATCTGGACCTTCAAAGTGATATTCCAGATTTCCTTTCCAGATTGTACCCTAAAACGTATATAGATTATCGATGTATATGCGTATATTTATGTGTTTAGATCAAATAAAGAGAATGAAATTAATTATGTATATTCCTTCCCTAAAAAGAAGAAAAAGAAAATGTGATTATATATGTATATAGATCATCGATCATATATGCACATGCTTAATTATTTTTATGTTTAGATCAAACAAAGAGAAAGAAATTAACTATATATATACCTTCCTAAAAAGAAAAAGAAAATGTGATTATACACGTATATAGATCATCGATCATATATGTATATGCTTATATTGATGTTTAGATCAAGCAAAGAGAAAGAATTAATTATGTATATACTTTTCCTAAAAAGAAAAGGAAGATGTAATTATAAAGGTATATAGATCATCGATCATATATGCATATGCCTATATTTATGTTTAGGTCAAGCAAAAAGAAAGAAATTAATTATGTATATACCTTCCATGACTTCAATGAATTCCTTTAAACCAAGTAGTAGAATTTAGGGAAAGGGATAACATGAGAATGAAAATATAAATATTATATCTATGTTAGAGGCTGAGCGTATATATCTACAAATTTACCTTTTTTTTCTTCAATTGAAAAGGATGCACTATATCTTAAAGTCAACGAAATAAAAAAGAAGAGAGTATAGCAAGAGTCTATACGTAATTGGAACGTATAAACAGCGAAAAAAGAAAAGCAAAAATAAAAAAAATTAATGGACTAATAATGCACCTAATATATAAATGAACATTATTAATTAATTGGCCTCTGGTTAACATTTTGTTCGAGTTTATTAATCACATCAAACAACTCGAATTATATATATAATTTACTTTTACCGACACTCATGACATTAAACAACTCGAATTATATATATAATTTACTTTTACCGACACTCATGGCATCAAACAACGCGAACCATAAATATAGTTTACTTTTACCGGTTCTGTTCTCCAAAAAATATATATATTTTTATTTTAGAGCATCTGTTTTTTTTTTTTTTGGGTCTGTATTTTATTTTTATCACAAATTACTTTTATTGCCTAACGATAATTATATTTTTGCCAAGTACATGATCCTTTTTTTTTTTTTTTTTTCTTCCTCATAGAAGAAATAAAATAATGAGATGTAATCTCTTTTTGTATATCTATAATAAAACTCATCCCAAAAATCAATGTTATCATTTTCAATTGGACATTAAATTAATCAAATTAATAAAAAAAAAAATTGTAAATGGATCAATATTTTTATTTTTTATTTTTTCTCTAGCATCTGAAACTGAAATGCAGCAAAATCTTCACTTGTGCAAGATTTCCAAATTTCTATTATATCCGAAGATTAATGATCAAAACATATATATATAATCAAACGAATAAAAATCTAATTGAAGGGCAAATGACTTACTTGAGAACGAAGATTGGATTAGACTTGTTTGAATCTTTTGAACCAGAAAACCAAAAAATTACGAATAGAAATGTTCATTATTGTTCTTCTTCATCAGAAAGATGATAAAGTTGTACACAAGCATCCAGAGTTCGCAATAAAAATATGTTTGCAGTACAACATACTGCACTATAATGCAAGTACAATTTTATTTACTAAACACGCTGTAGTACAAGTTTAATTACCCTACCTTAGCTTGTAGTTGTACGGACCCTCCGCATGTCGTTTAACATTTGTTGCCTGTTGGCGTTTGTCGTTTTTCTTATTTTCTGTGTCGTTTCAACTACAAGCAAGCACATAAACAATTCACTTCAGAAATAACAATTTTCTTATTTTTAAGAGTGAAAAGAACATAACATTGTTATTTTTATGATAATCAAAATGTATCACTTAAACTTTTCATTCTGCACGTTTTTATTTAATAAGATTCAATTCATGTAATGATTGATTGACAATCCATTATACAATAGGTTGATTGACAAAGTGTGTTGTTTTAATTTTCAACTTCTAATAATTTATATAAATAATTTGTATGGTGTGGATCTTGATTAGTTTTATTTCATTTTTTCAATTTTGTCTAGTTTCATTATTAAATTAAACAACCTATGTTAATTTTAGGGTTTTTCCATTTTGGTACTTGTAATTTTGTTTTTCTGAAAAAGTACAAACATTTTCCAATAATCCTAAAAGTACCCTTTATTAAATTGGATTTTTAGACATTTGGCACCTTGAGTCAACCATAACTTGACTAATTTTTTTTAAAATTCCATAAAACCCTTCAAGAGATATTAAAAAACAATAAAATACATTATAAAGTAATAAAATAAAAATAAAATCCTAAATCAATTCCTATATCTCCCCAACTATACTCAATCTAATCCCTATCTCCCTCCCTCACCCCTACCCTCTTGTCTACCCCCAACCCTCTCGCCAGTCGCCTCCATCCATCAGTCCCCATCTTGAACCAAACCTTCCTCCCTTTCTCTGTGACTTACCTGCCTTCCCTTGTGATGAACTCTAAGGAAAGAAACAAGAATCATAAAACAATTTTACTTTTGAACAAAATGAAAATTGTCTTTACTGAGGGACAATAGCCCATTATATACATATTAACTTTCCAAAAGTAGAAACTAAACTTAATCCCAATGGTCATGAAACCCGACAGCTATATTACTTACTAACTTAGGAAAGTTTGAAAGAAAAATACATAAATGACAATAGAAGTACATCATATTCTCCCCTTCTAAGAAGAACTCATCTCTGAGTTTAAAGCCAATTGGAACTCATCTGGGGCATGATAGTTATTGAGATCTAAAATATTGAAAGTGTTGGAGATGTGAAGATCTGGTGGCAGTTTAATCATGTAGGCATTGGGATTGATCATCTTGATTACTCGGCCAAGTCCAATTTTCTTGTTCTGTAGCTTGTGATATGTTCCAATTGGAAATCTAGACTTTCTGAGATGCACTAGTACCAAATCTCCCTCAATGTACTCCTTGTTCTGTCTCTTCACATCAGCAGCTTGTTTATATTTATCATTGGCTAGTTGCAAATGGGTAGTGACCTCCTGATGAATGAGAGTTATTCTATCTGCCATAAGTTCTGCTTCTTGAGAAAGCCCAGGGACTGAAGGCAAAGTAACTAGATCCAAGGTCATCTTGGGAGGTGTAAGATAGACAATTTCAAAGGGAGTTTTGCCTGTAGATCGATTCTGCATATTGTTAAACGCAAACTCAGCTTGTGGTAGGGCTGCATCGCATTGCTTTGGATGAGATCCACTGATGCATCTAATCAAATTTCAAGGGTCATGTTGGTCACCTTCGCTATCCATTAGTTTAAGGATGGCTAGTGGTGCTATACTTAAGATCAGTTGCAAACTTTTTCCAAAGAGTCTTCCAAAATTGGCTTATGAATTTGACATCGCGGTAAGATGTTATGGATATCGAGGTACACCATGGATTCTAACTATTTCTCGAAAAAAATAAGTTATCTATATTGATAGCATTTGAAGTTTTTTTACAGGCAAAGAAATGGCTCATCATCTTGCTAAATCGATCCACCAGCTCAAAGATAGAATCAAATCTTCTATGTGTCTTTGGCAATCCCAAAACAAAATCCATGGTGAGATCTTCCCAAATTGTGCTTGGAATAGGTAAAGGTGTGTATAAACCAGTGCTTTGTGCTTGACCCTCAGCAACCTGAAAAATTGCACACCGTTTAACAAAGTTATTGACATCCCTTTTTAGTTAAGGCCAATAGTTCCTGGTCTCTGCTGCATTAATGGTCTTAGTTTGTCCTAAATGTCCTCCTAATCCCCCTGAGTGTAACTATTTGATGATGGACTCTCGCAGTGATGTTCTAGGGATGCAAAGTATGGTTCTCTTGAATAGAAACCCTTTAGCAATAAGGAAATCATCTGAGTTGTCATGGTTGGTACATCTGTGCCAAATTTGGGCGAAGTCTTCATCAGAGTTGTAAGTGTCTTTAAGGCTGTCAAAGGCTACTATCTGAGTGGATAAGGTTGTGATGAGATCTACTGTTCTACTCAATACATCGGGCACCTTGTTGCTTTTTCCTCACTTATGCTTAATGGTGAAGTTAAACCTCTAAAGGTAAGCAATCCATCTTGCTGGCATCCTGATAATGTTTTTTTGAGAATCTATGACTTTAAGGGCTTGATTATCTATATATAACACAAATTCCTTGCTTAGCAGATAATGTTCCCACTGCTTTAATGCCCTTACTAGTGAATAGAATTCTTGTGGATATGTAGACCAATTCTGCTTGGGATCACTGAGCTTCTCGGAAAAGAATTCTATTGGCTTTCCTTCTTGGCTTAATACAGCTCTGATTCCTTTACTTGAAGCATCCACTTCAACCTCAAATGACTTCTCAAAATCTGGTAGAGCCAACGTTGCTGCTGAGTAAAGCTTCTCCTTTATTAGTTCAAAATTGCTCTGCTCTGACGTTCCCCAATTAAAGCTTCCCTTTCACATGCAATCTGTTAGATAAGCTGTTATACTACTGAAGTTTCTGATGAATTTTTTGTAGAAGGTTGCTAAACCATGGAAACTCTGGAGTTTTTTCAAACATTTTGGTACTGGACATTCCTTAATAGCCTTTACTTTGTTGCTATCCACTGCAATGCCTTCTTTGCGAACCACAAATCCCAAAAATACAAGTTTCTCCACCAAGAAAGTACACTTTTTGAGATTAATGTACAACTGATTGTTTCGTAACTCTTGAAAGACTGTAGTTAAATGGGAGAGATGCTTAGTATTGGTCCTGCTGTAGATTAGACTATCATCAAAATACACCACTAAAAATTTGCCAATGTATGGTTGAAAGATCTAAGTCATAAGCCGCATAAACATAGATGGAGCATTGGAGAGACCAAATGGCATAACTAGCCATTCAAAGAGTCCCTCATTGGTCTTGAATGCAGTCTTCTATTCATCTCCTGATCACACTCTTATCTGGTGGTAGCCACTCTTGAGGTCTACTTTGGAAAAAAAAATTGAGCTCTACAAAGATGATCCAACAAATCACTCAATCATGGTATAGGAAATCTATACTTGATGGTGATCTTGTTAATACTTCTTGAGTCCACACACGTTCTCCATGTTCCATCCTTTTTTGGAATCAGCAAAGCTAGAACTCCAGAAGGAGATATACTGGGTTTAATACAGCCTTTATTAAGTAAATCTTGTACCTGATTGTAAAGCTCCTCATACTCCTTTGGGCTCATTTGATAATGTGTAAGATTAGCTGGAGAAGATCCAGGGATGAAGTCAATTTTGTGCTAGACGTCTCGCAATGGGGGTAACGAATCTGGTAATTCTTGAGGACTAAGATCTGCAAATTGATGGAGCAGGTTGGTAATGTCTAGATCATTTGAAGAAGGCTATTCTGTTTCAAAGCCTTTGTTGATAACTATCTAAGATGCGTGATTTTGCAGCATTTGAGTGTAGAATAGTCTAGGTTGTTCAATGATCATAGCAGGTCGTTGTGGAGTCGAAAAGTTGTTGGATCTAATGGTTGGGAGAAAAGTGATCTTCCTGTCTGCCCAGGTGAACTCATAAGTGTTTTTCCATCCATCGTACGTAGCCCTTTTCTCATACTGCGATGGTTTTCCTAGCAATATATGGTAGACATCCATTTCTAAAACATCATAGAGTATCTGATTTTGATATAGCTTCCCAATCGAAAAGTTTACCCTGCAGCTTTCACTAACAATTTCTTTTGACCCTTTTTTCACCCAAGTAAGCTTATAGGGTGTAGGATTTGGTTATGTCTGCAACTTCAGAGCCTTGACCATTGATTTTAACACGAAATTCTTACTGCTTCCCAAGTCAACAATAACATCACAAACCTTTCCATTGATGGTGCATCTGGTTCTAAAAACAGCTCTTTTCATTGGATCTTCTTCTACCCTAGGCGTCAATAATAATCTCTGTATAACATACGTTAATCTTTCCCCTTCATCTAGTTCTATAATGGTCTCTTCTTCTAGCCTAGGTTCCTCAGTTCCTGCTACACATAAGGTACTGTGCTCATCTCCAAAAAAGGTCTTCATTGTATTCCTCTACATACCATAAAGGTCTTGATCTTTGATTGCACTCATTAGATCTATAGCCTGGCATCCCACATCTATAGCATCTAATGGGCATAAGGGTTGTGTTGGGGATTTTGCTCCATTGGTTTTCTTTGAGGATAAGTAGTATGGTCTATTTTCTGGTTTGAATTCTGGGGTGAAACATTTGATGTGGAAAAGGGAGAATTGTAAACCCCGAGAAATTCGTACCCTTAAAATCCTAAATGATGTCATTAATTTGAATTAATTAATTGACAATATTTGTTGAAAAATGATTTTATCTAGATTTGAAATAATAAGAAAAATACCGTATAGTATTTATTGCATGGTATTGCGTTAAAAGATACACAGAAAATATAGTAAAATTAATTGAGAACCCTAAATAAAGGCTTAGGCCAAAGTATAATTTGCTCGAGCAAAGTCTTAAAAAAATGAATGATAAAAGCAATATCCAAATAGAATGGATAACAAGAAATATTCTCAAAAGCCCGTAACTCGGGAAAAGTAAAGATACAAATCTACCACACCAAAACAAAGATTTAATGAACAAAAGTTTAGATGGATTGAAAAGATTCAAACGACAAGTAATGATAAATATTTCAATTAAGAAAATTGTGATAATTACACTATTAAAAAGGAATTAGTTCCTTGAAGGGAAAAGATGTAAATAATGATTTGAGTATAAAGTATAGTATAATAGACAAAGTACTTTGTGAATTATCTAGAATATTATTTCGGTATCACTACTGATAAGAATATTGTTATTTTCATTACTATTATGATTATTATTTTTGGATAGTATTGTTAATAATACTGTTATCATCATTATTACTATTAATGATTTTTATAAGTATAATCCTTTTAACAAGAAGAAGGTAAATAACGTATATTTTGATACAAAGTATACTTAATATAAAACAAGGTATTTTATGATTTACTTTTAATAGTATTTTCATTTTACACTCATATAGAAACTATTATATTAATAACGATATTAGTAAAGTATTTCGATAATTCTTATTACTATTACTGGTATCAACTACTATCATCATTATTTTGATAGTATACCTAGTAATATTATTATTATTAGTATTGTGTAATGACTAATATCAATAGTGATAATTCTAAATTCCTATTACAAAACTTTTGCACACAAGTTTTGGTATTAGTATTATCAAATTATAATTATAAAATACTATTATCGCCATTTCATGCATATTATTATTTTGACATATACGAATACTATGATTAGTAATACTACTACTACCACTATTAATATTATAATTATTATTATTATTATAAATAATGAGCCCATAATGTGTTAGGAGCCTCACGGCCCATTTGAGGAAAACTAAGTAAAGGGCTATTTGGGCTCAAATGGTTTCCAAAAAAAAAAAAAAAAAGAGAGAGTTGAGATGTGTATTTATAAATATGCACATATCTGTACAAAAACAAAAACCTGAACAAAAAAAAAAATGAAATGGGCATGAGCCTGTGTAACATTTTGAAACAAAATGTAAAAAAAAAAAAAAGAAAATGCAAACATAGAGGCAAAGCGTGATGTACGGGGTAGCATGCTCATTGTTGGCTTGGGAAAAATCAGGCAAAAATCGTGGTTGTACAGTGCATTGTTGGCACTGTTCTATTGGCGTATAACGGCTATAAAACCGGGAAGGAGAAGGGCAGCTTCGCTGCGGGTGATAGAGAGAGAGAAAGCCAGAAAGGAGAGAGAGAAGAAGAACGAGAGAGATAGGTAGGGAGACGGAGAAAAGCATGGCCGGCCACCATGCATGGCGAGCTTGGTTCGGGTTCGGTAGCACTTCGCGGGATGCAAGCCGAGCAGCAACTCAGCCACGGTGGCGACGAAGGATCGAAGGCGGAAGGCAGCGATAGGACGACGTCGAAGAAGCCGAGAAATCTCCCCCCAAGCGAGGACAGGCGCGACCGAGAGGAGCTCGGAATGGCCTCCAATGGCAGATTCCGGCCAGGCGATTCTCACTACCGGAAATAGGTACCCCAAGGAGCGTATCTCCGAGACAAACTTGGCGGTGATGTTTGTTCGGTGAACCGGCAAGGCGGCTGGGTGTAGCGACATTGTGAAGTCGACGAAGCGGTATGGTTTTGCTTTCCTTGTTAGTCGACATGGCTAGCATTTAATATATATATATATATATGGAGAGAGAGAGAGAGAGAGAGAAAAAAAATACATACAGAGTTGTCTATTGTTTAAGTAAATTGTTTTTATAAAAAAAAAATTAAAATGGGCTATGTGTCCCGTTTTGGCCAAGATGGAAACAATACAAGGGCTTCGGCCTTTTTTAAAAAATAAAATAAAATTTATGAATAAATGAAACGAAAATGGGATTGGGCTGGCTGTAGCCATTTGTTTCTTTTAAACAGAAATAAAATAGTAGGCCTAAAAGCCCATTTAATTTTAGAAATTGTTAGACTAGTAATATTAGTAAATACAAATAAATATGACTAATTAGTTAATGTAAAATTTAAAGTTATATTTAAATTACGATAGAACTTACAAACTTGAAATGTAAAATATTTATTGAGAATTTAAAAGTAATTAGCACAAGATAAGATATATGATAATTATTTATTAAACATTATTTAGTAAATAATTAAAGGGTAATTAATAGCAAACAATCAATGAGGTAGATACTCACTAATAAATAATAAATACTTTGTGAAATAATTAAATACAAATAATTAAAAGATAAATTAGTAGTAATTAAAGATTTGAGTAAACCACTAATTTACAAGGATAAATTGGTAAAATATTAAAGTAGCTTAAATGATACAATAAATAATGTTGAAACTATTCTAATAAGGCAATGATTGTAAAATAGAACTCAATTAGAGTTTAATCACTAATTAAGGAGTAATTAATTTAGAAAATAGTTAATTTAGTTAAAAGTGATTAATTAATAAGTGATTTAATCACTAAGTAATTACTTTAGAGAATACTTAATAAGAATGGAAGTAATTAATTACTAAACTAATTACAATTAAATTAGTAAAGCAAAGTTAATTTAAAAGGGGTTAATTATTATAAGATTTAAATCTTAATTGGTTTAAATAATTAAAAGTTCATACCCAAATCACTAAATCTAGCTAACAAAGTTAATTAATTAACTTAATAACTACAATTTTGAGGTTTAATTTAATTAATTAATACAATGAAAGATTAATCAAGAAATCAATCCTAATTAATTGGGTAAAGTTTAATTCCCCTTTAATCTAGAATCTAATTACAAACCTTAAGATCGATAATAAAATTTCGCTCACCGAATCTAAAGCCGGACTAGGGTATTCGAACGCCTAGTTTGAGGACGCGATAAACTAAGAAAGAAGTCTGTAAACCAAAAATGACCAAGAACAACCTAAGTCTCAGTTAGACAATGAGAATAGATTGAGTAACGGGGATAGGTTTACAACATTTATGTAACGAACTATGATGTGTTCGAAGTACACTCTGACATTCGAGTGCATTCAAACAGGGTCACTAGCAGAGGCAGTATAACGAGAGTATTTTGGGTTTAGCACTACAAATCTGTAAGTACAACCTCACTACAACAGGAATGAAAAATTGTTTTAAAAATTGTGTGCAGTGTACCTGCTGTGTTAGATAAAGTATTATGACTATGTGATTACCTACTAACATGATGATCTGCTGTGAAATCTGTATATAACTGGATTGATTATGTGATCATCTACTATCTGATAAGTATTGAGATATGTAGATTCTCTATGATTTTGTACAGATAAATGCAGATATACATGAGAAAGGTGTATAGATATGTGTTTCGTATTATTAACTTGTATTCAAGACATACATGCATGAAAGCAATATGCATACATGAAACACATGTTTTGACAAGTTTTCCCCAAAAGAG
>WUAT03140674.1:0-12335 GCA_010015005.3 Ulmus americana | reverse complement strand
GCATTTCTAACCAAACTGTTATCCAGTTTAAATACCAGATACTAAAGCTAGTACCAAACAAGTTTTTGCAAAAAACGAATACCAGTATTTCAGTTTTTAAATACCAAAAACTAAAAACTTCACCAAACGGCCCCCTTGCTTTCTAGGCTTGAAAATTGAAAAAATAAAATAAAAAATGCACCAATATGGTTGACGAAGGTGTAAACAATATAATTCTACGCTCTTTTATACATATACGATATGTACCATTATCTATTTATGTTACTTCTTTCACATTTTTTTCTATTATAATTGTTTTTACAATCTTTAGCGCCCCCCGCCCCAAAAAAAAAAATGTTATTTAAATTTAAAAAAAAAAAAATAAATGACATTTTTATGTTTATGTATGGATGTTAAAGCTTTTATTTGTATAAATAAAATATCTTAAAAAAATGATAAATACAATTCACGGCTGTTTACCAAATAAAATAATAATAATTACAGGCACAAAAGTTATTAGAGCACTTCAATTAAAATAAAAATAAAAACTTATTGGCGCAAATGCCCTCGTTTGTTTACTCGAATTGGCACTTTGTTCCCTTTTTGATGTTTTTCGTTAATAAACCCTCATATTATTGTTTACTGGCACTACAGAGATGACACTTTTATGAATAAGTGCCAATAAACACTAACATAGGGCGTTTAGTGATGAAAAAAAAAAATAAGGTGGTAAAATACCAATTAGAGTCAGCGAAACGAGGTATTTGTACCAATTAACAAAATAAGAAATATATATATATATATTAGAGTAATTTGTGGTGTAAAATTGAATAATTTTATTTATTTTTATTAGGAAAATTTATGCCAATCAGAAGAAAAACAAATTGAACCAATATATATATATATTATTAATTTTTGGTGAGTCCACAAAGTTAGAAAACAAAGAAAGCCAAAATATATAATAATAATAATAATAATAATAATATATTTACCACATAATTAAGTGTCAAAAAAAAAATATTTATCAAAACTCACTATTTTGGTTGATGAAAGGCTACAATGAATGCACAAGCTTATATATATATATGGGAATTACATAACAGGAATGCCCCTAAAATGAGACGTGTAAATATTTATACACTTTTTTAGTCCATTACAAATATGTAACTTGTTTTATCTATTTTATCTCTCCAGAGTATAATAAATTATAATTTTGTAATATTCATTATTTCAATTTAGGAATCAACGACTCTTTCAGTGATTCTTCAACTAACGACTACTCTGGTGATTCTTCAACCGACAAAAAAATATAAACAATTGTTTACATAATTAGAAAAAAATGTAAATATTTTTAGTTTAGACTGAAGGGTAAAAACGTATTTTATTCTAAAAAAAGTATAAATGTAATAATTTTAAGGCAAATATTCCAAAAACCCCCCAATATTTACGCGAGTTTACGTGTTGCCCCCCAAAATTGGAATTTAGCACAAATACCTCCTGAATTTGTATTTTTTTGGCAATTATAAATAAAAATACCCCCCTGAACTTTCCAAAAAACTGCCAAAACTGCTAAAATTGTCAAAAATATTCAAGTTTAGGGAGTATTTGTGCCAAATTTTAATTTTGGAGGGCAACACGTAAACTTGTGTAAATATTAGGAGGCTTTACGCTAATTAGTCTAATTTTAAAAGGTGTGTAAATATAATGATTTAGGGAAAAAGGCGTACAGGGTGTAATTTCCTATATATATAGGACTTTGAGTTCCAAGCCCAAAATTGGGATGGAAAGGACTCGGATATTTTGACCAATCGATCATGCATCATAGAAGCCAACATTTTTTTTTTGGCCGGTCGCCAAAGCTATTCAACTTTAAAATAAAAAATAAAAAAATAAAAATATTAATTTGTTTAGGTTAGTTATACTTATCAATGTTGCAAGAATAACTACTTTCCAGTCAAAAATAATAATAATAAATATTTTTTTGTTTTATAAATATTGTGAAAAATTTATAATCTAAATTTATATAAAATTGATACCATAGTCAAACTTAAAATAATAATTTCTTATAAAATTATTTATTTAAAATTTTTGACGACTTTTTTTAATTTTATCTTAAATTTTGATGTTTAGGAAAGTGACAGAAAAGAGAGGAAAAAATAATAATAATTATCCGTGACGGTCGTTCCAAACATCAAACTAAAGTCATATTTAAACTTTTTTTTTTAATTTTATTATTATATCAAACTCTCTCTTTGACGCAAAGTATTAATTGAATATAAATTTAAATTAAATTTTTTTAAAAAATATTTTCAAAACAATAGTATACTTTTTTTGTTTTTTTTTTTTTTTTTCAACTTTATAAAACTACAAGATACTAAAATGGAATTTTTAGCTCTTTTTATTCTCAAATGACCGAACTTTTTCTTAACTATGAACATGTTAATCCTAAACATTGTATTGGTAGTGAGAATTTTAATTTATACAAAAAGTGCTTGAAATGCTTATTCCTTTGTCTTCTTCTTCTTCTTAATGTTCAAGTTCTAATGTCGTTTCTTTTTAAAGTAAATTCCCTTCCAAAAAAGAAAAATTATTTTTACTTTTTATAATGCCCAATAGCTTAAGTAGCTTACTTTATAGAAGATGTTTAAACTTAATTTCTAAATATTTGATTAAACTAACTAATGCTCTTTGAGTATTGGAGGTATTTGCAAGTTAATGAAAAAGAAAGGAAATGAAAGTCATGATGCTTGGAATCTATCTCGAATTTGTATTTTCCTTTTCTTCAATCTCCATTATTATTATTATTATTATATATTTCTTGACTTATCAAATGAGTCTTTTCCCACTAGCAAAGATAAGGAAATTACATCATAAGTTATCAGAATTCCACAAAGACCTTTTTATTGCTTTTCCTTTTTGGGTGGGAAGAAAAAGGTACATTCCTCCACTTTTTTCTATGTAAAGAATCTTTTTTGCATAACGACTTTCCGAGCACTTCATCTCCAGCAAATAGGTGGAAACTTAAAACCGCCAAACCGTCTCAATTTTCTAAACCAATTCGTGAAAAGTGTCGGTTTATCAAACTGTGAAAATCGAAAAAAATTTGTTCGACTTGATTTGAAATCTTCTATTTTTTCAATTTAGTTTGGCTTGACTTGAAATTTAATATTTTTTATTTCAACCGTATCGAACTAAATCAATAATTTTTAAAGTATAAAAATAAAATAAAAAATAATAAACCAACTTTAAGCCAGATCAAACTGACCTCAAATTGAAGATTCTAACTGTCAAACCAAACTTTCAAAATTCACTGTCTAAATCAAACTATGAATCATAACAGTTTGATTCGGTTTCAAATTTTCAAACCACCGAATCAAGTTTAAAAGTTCAAATCATTAGCTTTGTTTAGCTTAATCAAATCGAAAATTATCTGTCCGATTTGAAAATCGGCCCAAATCAAATAAAAAATTATCGGCTCGGTTTGAAGAAAAAAATAATTAACATTTTTTCTTTACATATTTCTTTTGTGAAAAGGAAAAATATATATGAAGTACTCTCCACATTACAAAAAATAAAAAATAAATAAATAAAAAATACATCTCTCTTGAAATTTGCCAATACCAAGTCTTTGAAACAAATTTAGCTTTCTCTGAATTTTTCTGTTTTATGTAATAAAATAAAATAAAAATTTTGGTTTATAGAGAAAAGTCATTACAAAAGGTGATTTAATGCATCTTATCTATATCCTGTTATAAAACATTCTTTATTCTTTTATATATAGAAGACAAAACCGTATTGATGCTGATCGGTAAGAGAAGAATATAAAACAACTTTCTATTAAAAAATATTGAATTATATAGAAAAAGATCAATAAATTTTATAGTTTAAAATTTTTATATGAAAATTTCTTGTTGTTTGTATGATATAATAAATATTTTTATAGGTTAACTATATATAATATATAAATTAAACTATGAGAGTATTTTGGTCTTTTTCTCTTTTAATTTTAATTTAAAAATAATATATTTGATTAAATTTTCAAATTTAGAATTAGCATTTTATATGAAACAACAAATTTACTTTAAAATAATAAAATATGAAATTTTATAGAATTATTTCCCTAAATTATATACCTATCGTTCTTTATATTTGACCTTTTTTTTTTTTTTTTTGGCTCAAATGCTTTGTTACATGAATTTTTGTGTCTTTTCTGAATGTAAGGAGAAGAAAAAAAAAAAAAATTTAAGTCAAAAGAAAATATTATTTTGAAGTTTTATCAACAATTTATTTGTGCCAGTGGAGATCCAATATTTTTTGAATAGTTATGTAAAGAATTACAAAAAAAAATTCTTTCAACAAAGATGTGAATTAAGAATGATTGGTTGGTAGACTTAATCTCCTCATAGTTTGTCTAGATTTTTATATTGTCACTTAAAAGTTAAAAATTAATTTAAATATCCTTTAAAATTGTTGTTTAATGACAGTTTTGTGACCTAAATACCCCTGAAATTGCCACATAAATTACATCAACTTCAAGGGGATCCCCCCCACCCCACCAAAAAAAAAAAAAAAAGAAGTCTTTAAATAAAACGACATAAACTAGGGAATTCCCCAAGTCCCCAATTTTATTGAAATGAAATAAATAAATAAATAAAAAAGAATCAGAAAAATTGAGAGACATAAATCTAACTCAAAAAGTCAATAAAAGTAGTAAAACAATACGAAAAAAAAAAAAAAAAAAACTTAAATCAAGATACTTGAAGACCCGAAAAATAATGAATATATTGCTAGTTTTTCTCTTTTTCATAAGAGGTAAAACTTTGGACAAATGCAATTACTTGTTGCTCTTTCGATGGACAAGTTTTCGTTCCTTTTATTTATTTATTTATTTTTGTCTACCAAATTCAATCATGATTCAGTTTAATTGCAATTGGAGACAAAGAAATATCATCATTTTTATCGTCCTTGAACTTCATCATCAATAACTTCATTTGTGCCTCCACAATATTCTCATTCATCAATATTTCATTTTCAATGTAAACCACGTACAGAATAATCGTATATGTCGTTGTGACTGGTAACTTATCTTTTTTTCTCCAAAGTTGCCCAAACAACAAGACGCATGTCGTCCATAATTTTGAGAGGAAAGAAAAATATTATAGGCTCCTCTATATGAGCAGCGTGTAAACCTGAGAAATTTTTTTGTAGGAAAATTTCATTTGCCCTGATCTTAATGAAAGTAATTTTATGTTATTACTTATTTAGTTGATATTTTGTGATAATTTGAGGAATTATATTGACCAAAGGGTGTGGATAAGATAAATATATTGGAACAAGGAAATGCGTATTTTTCCCTGTAGTGTAATAACTGGAAAATATGATATAACGTCTAGAATGAAATTGTTTTGTTATGGGGATTTTTGTCATGGCCGACGTGGTATCCAAGTCATTCCAGAATAATTAATACATAGATCGTATCATTACTGAGCTAGCAGTTACACTTGCCTGGTTGGCATCCTGAAGTTTTGGCCGTGAGGCGTGAGGCTGAACGTTGACGTTCGTCCTCATGTCAGATTAAAGTGAGTCTCGATTCACTTTCCCATACTTAGTAAAAATTGAGGTCCGACACCTCCCGAGGTAATTCGTGAATAACATGGTGATGGAGGGGTCTTCCGTGTCGGAATGCATTGCTCGTAAGAGTTGAAAATTTGAGGTTGATATCTTGACGATTTGACTAGGTCCGATCGGGCACTAGTTCAGCACAGCCAAGGCCAGACAGATGTTCCGAGCTGTGACTATGGGCGAGCTAGGATGAGACGAGGCATGCATGCGAAGTATGCCAACCTGCCTATCCGTGTGTGAGACACGCATGCACAAGGGCTTGATGAGGCGAGGCTGCATGCGAGATGCCAACCTACCCGGCCATGTGTGAGACGCGCGCAAGGCATGACTGTGGTGTGCGTGAGGCCTGGCCGAGGTAAGGTTGCACACATGGTTGTTGGGTACCTAGCTGAGGGATGCATGTCGGCCTATCGAGTTGTTTAGCTCGGCCAGTCCAAGCTGCAAAGCTGGGCCTCCCACGCTGCCGAACTTGCCTCGTGCCAAACCATGCCAAGCTGATGGGATGTTGCATCAGTGGGTACAGCTGGCACCTTGCCACATCATTCTACGATTAGGGTACAGTTGGCGCCTTGCCACATCATTCTACGATCAGGGTTCGCCATCATGGTCCACCACGTGGGTTCAACATGACGACTTGTTCCTAAATCCCACCTTGGGTCCTACGTCAAAAACCCATGCAGCTTACATCCATGGCCTATCTCATGGAACGCCCATTCGCTTGGATGGACCACTTGTGAGCTACTCACTCTATGAGTTAGCTCAGCCCATAGGTCAGCCCACTCTACGGTACACTCAGTCCCATGGTCCCAAGTCATCCTACGAGTCGGGTTACATCTTACGGTACGGGTCACACTCTACAGGTTGAGTCAGGTCATGAGCTGTAGCATCTCATCAAATGGGTTGCTCCATGAGTACAGTCAATTCCCACTAAGTCTCTTGACTTTCCTAGATCTGACCATGTAACTTCCCATGGGAGTTACATGACATTGAGAGCAAATCATGGGCTTCAATGCTCCATTATGGGCATTAGCCTAGTAACTCCTTACAAACCAACATTCCCCATTATTCTCCATTATGATACTCTTGGTCTCTCTCACTCTTTCTATGAATGAGACTCTTGGTCTCCCTTTCTCAGCATTTATAAGTACCCAAAGGGGCACAATCTTTGGGGACTCTTCGATCTACACACACTCAGATTTTTGGAAGGCCTAGGATCATCTCCATCTGGTCCTCTTTCTTTCATCTCAGCTCCTACTTGAGACTTTATGTTTCCCTTCTCCTACCAAGAAGCTCTCGCCAGACTCTTGGGTTCCCATACACCATCATAGTACCAAGCCCATCTTGCCTACAGCCATCGCCGCTCCATAGACTCCCGATCACAGTCAAATAGTTTGTCGGTGGCTCCAACATACAACGAGAAATTCAATTGTAGAAATTATTCCCTACATAATCAAGGGAACAACTTTCTCGTCCTCTGATTGTTTTCTGTCTTACAGGATAAACTAACACCAACATCAGTCTAGTCTTGCCTACGTGGACTGCACTCATTCCAGATCATCCATCCAAACTTGGATTTCTACTAACATAATCTGGTGTTGATTGTTAAGCCAATTTTAGGTGTTAACAGTTTAGTGCTACAAGAAGGACATTATGTGGAAAATATTCACATTGCCCTTCCAGCAACCCGCATACCTAAAAACTTAACTTAAACACTTATTCCTACCAAACCTAAGCCTTCAACATAGTTAGTGAAATAGCTTAACACAAAAATGGTAGAGGAGGACAATCGAATGCTAGCAGAGCTAAGACTGCTAACAAAGTTGGCCATAATTGTAATAGGCCCCCGCGTGGCTGAGTTTGATTGCCCAGGAATAGAAATTTATACGTGAATATGGGTGAAGCTAAACACGCTGGCACTAGTAATGCAAGAGACATTGTATATGCTGGGGGTGTAAACAACTGCATCGACCAGAATGTTGCCGCGTAGCTCAGATGGCAACAATGCTTCCCCAAACGAATGGGAGGCCCATTCCACTTGCAGTACAACAACATGGAGTAGAGATCCCATACATGGGGGGTTCCTCATCAAAATGAAGGCCCAATCATCAATGGTTAAGATCAGGTTGTCACAGTCATTCATCACACCGGCAATACTCGAGACTTAGTTCGTATTCCTCAAGGGAGACGAGTTCGGACTCATAACACCATAGAACTTATACTGATGGCTGCCTTTATGAGAATGAAGGATCAAGCAATGTGATCATCAATTCTGGACACCACTCTAACCAAGGAAGACGTCATCACCGCTATCTGTGCTATGACCTGAACAATCGATTCTGTAACTAGGACATGCGAGACATAATCAATGGCCGCCAAGCTGAGCGTGAGTGTGAACTTGAGAATGATCTTGTCAACATTCGTATTGCTAAACTACATGAGTAGATATAATGACTATAAAGACATAATGACCTATAGAATATGGCAGTCCGTAACCTGGTAGAAGAAACTGAATCACCCTTTAGCAAAGACATTAGAATGGTGCCTTTGCCTCCATGCCTCAAGCTCCCATATATCAAGTACGATGGAAAAGGAGACCCAGCTAAACACCTAGAGACCTCCAAGAGCTAGATGGATTTAAACTCCGTATCAAATGCCTTCATGTGCTGAGCTTTCGTTATTATTTTGATAGGCGTAGCTTAACGTTGGTTCAAAACCCTATGCCCAAGGTCTATATTCAGCTTTCGTCAACTCTCTGAAGCCTTTTTCTCCTTGTTTTCTATCAATAGGGTGTAAAGAAAACCAGCACAACACCTTACACCATCAAGAAGAAATCTAATGAGAGTACAGAGGCCTTCTTAAATCGTTTTGTTAAAGAAGAAATGCGTGTTAAGATCACAATGACTCCACAACATGTGGAGCGCTCATGATTAGACTGAGAAGCACAATTGTTTTGAAGTATATGGTTTTTGTCAAGGAACACATCACCTATCTTGAGCTCATAACTGAAATCCGCTGTCACATCCAGGCTAATAAGACTTCTGACTTGGATGGAAGTAAGCTTAGTCAAAACATTCTTCTAGGGGGAAAATGCAAGTTGGACTCCCAGGTTAACACTTTCAAGCTAGAAGGGAATGTGAACAGTAATGGAAAGAACAACAAGACTAGCAATAATGGCGGAAATAACAACAACATAAATCTAGCTTCTTAACATTACAAAGTTCCATGCTTCTGCGAATATACTACTACCATTGTGCCAATCGCAACGATCTACAATGAGAATGAATTGGATTTTTAGCATCCCTCCTAAAATCAGAACCCTACACATAGGAAAGACAACTCAAAGTACTACCGCTACCATCGTGATACTGGGCACAGCATAGATGATTACCAAGCCTTAAAAAAGGAGGTTGAAGGACTAATCCAAATAGGACAACTTAGGGAGTATGTCAGGGGCGCCAACCAGTAGCCTAGACAAGATAGAGGAAACATAGGGGTTAGAACCATCATTAGAGGATCTACTACTAGAGATACAAATAGAGCTAGAAAGAACTACAATCGTCAGGCCAGGTTTGAATCTCTTCCATATCAGGTTAGCCTTGCTAAACATAGAGACAAGAACCCTCACCATTCCAATGAGCAAATCATTTTCACGGAAGAAAAAGCTAGTAGTTTATGGCACCCCCACAAATATTCCATAGTTGTTACTCTCATAATTACCAACAGAAAAGTCTATAGGATTTCAATCAATGATGGAAGCTCAGGTGATTTCCTATTCAAATATACTCTTAATGGGAGGGACCTGGTCGGAGCAAAATTTGAGCCAGAGAAGTCACCTCTCTACGGCTTTACTGGGATCATTGTCTATTCAAAAGGAGTACTTATATTACCATTTAAGCTTGGAACCCATCATTGTCAGCACATCGAGTTTGTGTATTTCGTAGTTGTGGATTGCCCTTCATCACACAATGCCATCACAAGGTGTCCAACTTTGAATGCAATTTGGGTTGTAACCTCAACAGACCACCTATGGTGAAATTCCCTAATTTTGGGGGAATTGGAGTTCTAAAAGGTAACCAGCAAGAATCACGTCTATGAAGATGCCAATAGACCCTCCAATATCTAGCATGTGAACAGTATTCAAACTTTAGATAACACAATAGGAACTTGCTCACCAAAGACTATCATGATTGGAAGTATCGAGGTTAGCCTGAGTAAAGTTAGGAAGTTTTCTGAATCAACTTCTAGAGGGCTTGTTGCCAGCCACACAAATTGCCTGCACCCTCATCAATTATTTTCAGTTTCATCCTTGCCAAATCTGGTCACTTTGACAAAGCTCTTCATCCATCCTAGCTCCATCATAATGACAAGTTTTACTGCCATGAAAAGCTTAAATCCTGACACCATTGAGCTCCAAGCACTGGGGGCATGGCATGAAATGTCAAACACCTATTAAGAACTATCAGTAGCTTTAGTATTTCTTTTCCTTGTTTTTTCCAACATTCTCAAACATGTTTTAGAATAAATGATGTATTTCTTTCCAAGTACTTAATAAAGAATTCTTCACTTCTTTTCTTAGTTTTTATTCGATTGTGTATAAGGTTCTCCAATCTCAAATATCTTTTATCAAGGACTAAAGCTGAACATACTACTTGCACGATGCATGCTTGGTATAATCACTTTAGATCTTTGAAACTTTGCCAAATTTCCAGTACTTCGGGGTGTAACATACCTTAACGATCAACACCATGGTAAATTACAACTTTGATTCAGCCTTGAAAAAAATTTCATATGTTCAATTTCACCTCCTAACTCACCATGGACAGTACAACAATTGTTCTTAATCATCGATGTGGATATCCAATCAAAAACAACTAAGTCCTATGCTTAGAACTATTTTCTGTTACAATTCGAGGTGGTCTCATAGTTAGAATGTCATAACTCATAAAGAAGCAACTAAATAAAAAATAGCTAAGTCCTAAGCTTAGGATCAAATTTCTATGCTTAGAACCACGGTCATGATGACCACCACATTCACGATGACCACGCTCATGCTGACCACTGTGGTCCCGATGACTACGGCCATAGTACCCATGACCATGAATCTATTCTTCCTTGAAAAATGCTTAAGTAGAATGTGATGACAAATGAGCCTGACTTGGCCTCAACCTCTGCCTTAGCTTAGCCTTAGCTAGCTTGGTCATAGTCATTTCTTGTTGGATCGTCCAAATTTTTCCTCCTGATACTTAATAGAAATTTCACAAGCAAAACAAGTCCTTAACCTTTTTGGATAACTTGGTAATTTATATTAACAATTGATTGCGATGATCCAAGTTAATATTTCATAATAGCTACACAAGTCAAAGCAAATGAGTTGGAAAAATAATAACTAAGAAATTTTTCTTATGTATCAGTCTAGAAACTCAGCAGCTTCTGGACTGAAAAGTTTAATTTTTTTACTAGTTTTCAACGCAACTAGTTAACTCAAAAACTAGGGGACAACTACTATGGGGATTTTTATCATTGCTGAATTGGCATACATGACACCATCTACGTAGCAGCTTTCCTTTCCACCTCGCCGCCAAGTCAGGACAATGTCTCTTTACGACATACAGACTTAAGTTTGGCTGAAGTCAAAATCACCCCATAGGGAATGTTGGGTTTAATGGCACAGGGTCACACTTGGTGCCCGTCACCTCTCGGTCTGGCTTAGGAACAATTACACCCACCCTTGTTGAGCTGGCTCTAGGCGGGTGCAAGGCCCCAGCCAAGTTGGCTCCAGGCAGGTGCTAGGCATCCTTCTGAGTTGGCTCCAGCCAGGTGTTAGGAATCCAACCAAGATGGCTCATAGGGTGTGTACCGGCCAGGCCTGCACACTTGCCTAATTGCCACAAGGCTATACCATGCTAGCTGACAAAGCGCGCACAGGCTAGGCCCACACACTTGCCCAACTATGAAAGGCTATGTATAGCTGGCTTGCATGGCGCATATAGGCTAGGCCCCCATGCCTAACCAGTTCCTACAAGGCATGTTGAGCTAGCTCACAAGGCATATGTGGCTAGACCTACATGCTCGTCCAACTGCTGCAAGGCATGCTGAGCTGGCTTTTGGGCATGTATGTGCTACCCCCTGTAACTTGCTAATCCAACTCAAGTGGGTGCTTGTGTTGCATTCTGAAACTTGTTGGTCCGACTAGAATGATTGCCAAGCTTGGTGCTCGTATCCTCTCTAGGTCAGTCATGAAGGCTACACTTAGCCTTCGTCATGCTTGGAAGCATTTAGCCTCCCGAGAGGATAAGCTTCTCGATCTTAGAAATCAAGTTGTGAACTCAATCGCTACTGAGCTAAACTAAACCACAAAGTTCCGAAGCGAGACTAGTATTGACATCAGTCCAGGCTTGGCTACTTGGACTGTGCTCACTCTATATCATCCATCCATACTTGGATTTCTGATAACGTAATCTGTCGTTAATAGTTCACCCAATTTTGTATGGGAAAAAATCCGTATTGAACTTTTACCCAGTAACAGGTCAACTGGCTCTACGCCACGGCCTATTTACATTGGTTCTATGTCACAACCCATTTACATTGGCTCTACGCCACGACCCAACCATGGTTGGCCTTACGCTAAAGTTCTTCCCGTAGAAGATCCTCTCTAAAAGGTGGCCCATTCTACACGCTGGTCCACTCTATAAGCCAACACATTCTACAAGCTGGCCCACTCTATTAGCTAGCCC
>WUAT03140564.1:0-12335 GCA_010015005.3 Ulmus americana | reverse complement strand
GATTTTGTATTGTTTTGTTTTGATTTTTAATTTGATTTGATTTTGTTTTTGTTTATTTAAGTAGAATTTTAATTTTTGTTTTTTATTTAAGTAATTATCCTTAATTTTTTATTTAAAGTCAAAATGTAGTTTTGGTATTTTTATAAAAATAGGTGAGTTCAGAGTACTAAAATGTCATTATGACAAACAAGATACCCCATTTTAGTATTTTCCAAAACTCGGGGTAGTTTTTGAAACTTCGTCAAATTAGAAGGTACTAAAATGTAATTATCCAAAAGATAAATTATTGTGTTGGTCAAAAATGTTTTTATTTTTTATTTATTTACAGTAAGTGAAAAAAATTTCATTGGGAAAAAAAGTCTAGGAACAAATAAGTTCCGAAAGAAGTACGTAATAGCACACAAGTACAATCTTCGGCTCAAGGCAAAACAAATCGTGACCGTTGATATGAAAATAATTAAATCCTAACCAGAAAACTCCTTCAAGATTACCAAATGAAGTTGATTGGTCTGATAACGTCTTTGACAGTTGTTGAGATCTTGAGTTTCTGGAATCCTGTCATTCTCTTGGATAGAAAAATATCATGATAGATCTATATCTACATGAGAAACCTACTAATATGGATAAAATCCAAGTAGAAAACTAACCAATGTATATCTGAAAGAAAATAACATAACTAAAACAAGAAGAAAAAACATTGATTATGTAGAATGGAGCCGTCACATTCATCCACACGTGGAGACCATGCGCCGTTGAGAAAACGTGTACTTGAATTATATGCGTTGCTCTACCGAGGATCTAGTTGTTGAAGGTCGTTCCCAAAGAGCAGCGAGTTTTTCTTGTCCGCCAAGAAAAATCACCGAGAAACTTGCTCGATCATCCTTCAGATTTGCCATCATCATCGCCCGGGGAGCACCACCACCCTCAACTTCCTCCTCCCCACAGATCGGTCATCGTTTTTCTTAAGTTTCATGATCATCGGACCAGCAAGGCACTGTAATAAGCCGGACCTCCAATCTCTCCAAATTATGTCTTCTCTTTTTCTAGAAGTCTCTGGCGCTCACTGGCACTCTAGTTTCTTGGATTAGTCATGTAGGAACTTGGTCCAAAATACTTGTACAAAGCAATTGGTGCTAATTCCACTTGTTGAGATTTTAAATTCAAATTCTGAAGTAGCTAGGCCCTTTAAATTAATAAATACTCTATATTGTCCAATAAAATAAAAACGTCTGGCATAAAATTGATATTTGTATAACCAAACGGTCTTAATTTTCAAATTACAAGTACTATAATAATGATAATAATAACTATTTCATTTTCTTTATTATGGTTCGCTACACTGGCATTACAGTAGTAGATATCTTGGTGGGGATGTCATTAGGTTGGTCTATTTATATTTTAGATTAAATTCTAATTAAACTCAATTAGAGGCTGTCCTAGAGATATGAAAATCCCCACATAATTTAGTCAAATAAAAATTCCCGCATAATTAAACTCAATTAGAGGCTGTGCTACAGATATGAAAATCCCCACATATTATAATAGTGATCGATCACATGATCGAATGTGTCCACGCATACATAATAGTGATTATATTTTTGAAAATTCTGACAAAATCGTAATTTCTAAATAAAACTGATTAATTAGTGAGAAAATTATATATTAATAGTCTCTTGTCACAAAAATATTCAGTTTGTATTTTTTATTTTGGGAAAATCCAAAACTTGTCCTCTTATTTTTTAAAATTACTTCTATACCATGAGCATTTTTTGGTATGTAAAATGACAAAATTATCTTCAACTTTTAAATTCATAAAGAATATTTAGAAAATTATAAAAACTTATAAATCATAAATTAAATCATAATAAACATTTCAAATTCACCTTCTCTCGTTTCGCTCATCTATGATCTCGCCTAGGAACCGTCGCCATCGCCAGTCAGTCCAACCACTTCTATCATCTTCACGACCTTCGGCCAAAGCTCCCAAACAATGGAAACACAAAAAAATCTAACTAGGGTTGTACATTTTTAACTCAAACCAATTTTGAGCCGAACTAAACTAAACTCAACCCGTATAGTTTGGTAACGGATCCAAAATGTACCTAACCGAACTCAAATGGTTTGGTAACGAATCTAAAATTGTGAAATCAAACCAAATCAAAATCAATCAAACCCTATACACAAATATTATAAATATATATCACTTTTAACTCTTTAAGTCTTTCACAAAATTATTTATAAAATTTTCATCTTAGTTATTTATTTATTCATAAAAATTTTCAAACCACAAAATTTTCTCACATATATTCCACTAAAAAATTTTAATTTCTAAATTGTTCAAAGCTCCAAACTAAAACATAAATCTAAAGACCCAAATACAATTAAACCAAATACTTTCTTCCATTTCACACTCACTCTCTTCTTCTTAAATGGTTTGATAACAGGTCTAAAATGTACCAAATTAATTTTAGACCGAACGAAACCAAATCTAAATAATTTGATAACAAATCTAAAATATACAAAATTAAAATAAATAACTTGAATCACGATTTGGGCCCAAAATTACCCAACATGTGCAGTCATAAATTCAACCATTTCTAAGCTCCACCTCGTTAACATCAGGTTTGACGAGTTTATCCATAGCCAAATAGAAATCATTTTCAATTTCCTTTTCTCTCGAAAATTATAAATTTTCTTGGAAAAACTCAACTTTATAAAAGTTTGGACCTTTTTGGAGAGAAAAAGAAGAAAGAAGAGACGAGAATGACGAAGTGGACAGTGGGTTGATCTTCACCTTTTCATTCCCTTAATTATCCCCCAAATAAAACTTATTAATAAATGAAGAAATCTACTAAGTATTAGTTGATTTAGGTTTTGGGAATGGAAAGAAAAGGTGGGCACTTTGATAACGAGAGAGGAAAATAAAAACCACAACAACCAGGATAACAAATCCAATAAATGATTGCAACCTCAAACATTTGTGTATATACTATCATAATCAATAAGAATCACAAAGCAGAAAAGAAACACCAATCCGTCACACGAACATTATTTTTTGAAAGAAAAAAAACTAAATCTACAAACCCTAATCAAAGTCGTAAAAAGTAAAATAAAATAAAAAAATAAAAAATAAAAATAAAATTGAAGAAGATATTTATTGAAATTGAAGCAATTTTTCTATTGACTTCATCGAGCATTGAATTGAAAAGCGTTACTTGTTGTCATTAATTCCATCGAGCATCTCTAGAAGAAGGAATTGGAGAAAGGTATAGGAAGGCAGATGGCGGCTGCAGGTTGTGAAGATAATGGAAGGGGTTTGGGCCGACCGGCGTCGAAGGCTTGTTGTTGCGATTCCTAACTGAGATCGGAGACAGGGAAAGGGATGGGGAGGGGAAACGGGGGATGGTAAGGTTGGGTATTAACGATGGGGTCCCCTTAATGTTTTAATATTAATTTTTAGGTTTTTAAATATATTTTAAATTATTTTATTTACTATATATTTTTTATTTAAAAATGTGAGGCAGTTTTGGTATTTTTGGAAAAATGAACAACCTAGAGTACCCATAAATAATTTTCAAAAATAAGGAGGTAGGTTTTAGATTTTCACAAAATTTGAAGTCAAACTGAACATTTGTGACGAGAGAATACCCGAGGATTAAAATATCACAAGTAAGGAAAATATTGCAAGTCTAATTTTACGGAAATATCAATATCGATATTGATATTGTAAAAAAAATTAAAAAATGATGGATATTAACTTAAAATTTTGGAAATTTTTTATGAAATTTTGAGACATGCTAAAACAAATATGAAATTTTGAGACATGCTAAAACAAACATTGTTTCATTGACTGAACATTATTTTGTACCAAAAATATTGTATATATTATATAATAAATTTTAATATATAGATATACTGCATATTACAATATTTATAGTAGTTTAAATTTTTTTATAGTAGAACTTATGATAGATTATTTATATGTAATTATTGATATTTGAAAATAAAAATCATAAATATATGTTGATTTGTCAAGTAAAAAAAACATCGACGATACGATGACAAATTTTATTAATTCGAAAATTTTATATACACCTAGCCAGGGAGACATTAAAAGCTTTATCCCTCAATATAACTAAAAAATAATCATATTTTTTTATATTTATTTGGTTTGTGATAAGTTGGAAACTTGGAGTAAAAAATCTACATATATATTCATGTATATGTATATTATATCTTGTTTGGTCATGTATATCATAGCTTTATTTTAAATTTGAACATAAAAATATTAGTTTTTGTTTATTATATAGGTTTACAAAGTAAAAATTAAATAAATAAATATTATTCTTTAACATGCGATATATTGCAATATTGAAAGCGATATTTTACAATACATCACAAAAATATCTAGATATCTTGTATATTTATAACAAAACTTGTACGATATCGATATTTTGCGATATATCAATCGATATATTATGATATTCTGACGAATATATATATATCGTAAGTTTTAAAAAATAAATATATTATACAATATATCGCAATATTTTCATCCTAAGAAAATGTAAGTTTACCTTTAATAATTGAAATTTTGTATTTTTGAAGCAATATGCATAGATAAATCTAGAACAGCTTGGAAGCACGAGTAAATTTGACATCAATGACATCCCTAAAAAGGGGTAAGTGGAATGCTGAATATTATATATAATTTTGAGACAATAAATGAATTTAACCAAAAGGAAGGAAGATGAAATTAAAGTACGTCGTGAACAACTTCACAATTTATTTTTTAAAATATATCTCATAAATTAATTTCATTTAAAAATATGCAAATGGAGCCACATAGTTTTTTAGATAAATTTAAATGATTAAAAATATTAGAATAACCCTTAAGAAAGATGAAGGAAAGAGTGGAGAGATTTTGAAATGAAAATAGAAAATTGAATTATTTGGTAGAAAAAAAAAAAAAAAAAAGAATTTGTGAGGCTCACACCAAATTTTTTTTTTTTTTTTTCAAATTTACGGGAAAAAAAAAATTTCATGAGTCCAACCATATTTTAATGGGTTAGAAAATTATTATTTTTTGACTGGGGATTAGAAAATTATTATTTACTCATGATCATAATCATATTTCATTTTGGTCATATAAGAAATAATTGTCAAGTGAATTTTTTTTTTTTTTTTCCTCTCATTTTTTTCCCCCTCTTTTATCAAACACACAAAAAACTAAAAAACCCTTATCTTCTCTCTTTCCCATTTTCATCACTTTAGCTTTTACACATTCATTCCTATTCTAAATTTGTTTGGTTTGCGATACAAAATACTATGTTCTTATTTTGTTCAGGATATTGAACCAAATAAAAACTTTGTTAGAATAATACTCTACTTAGAATATTACTCAATTTAGAATAATACTCTGTAGAATACTGAACCAAACAAAAACTCTGTTTAGAATACTCTGTCCAAAATGTTGAATCAAATAAAAACTTTATTTAGAATATTACTCTGTTTAGAATACTCTATTCAGAATATTGTAGAATCACAAATCAAACAGCACTTTAGTTTTTTTTAACTCTATTTTAATTGAAAAAAAATTAATAAATGAAATTCAAAATATATATAATACAATATACATGAAATAACATACATTTTAAAAAATAATTAGTTATAAAAGAAATTTTTTTGAACGTAATTTATAAAAGATTTTGTTGATTATTTTCCTATAAATGGCTTGTGCGATTTGAAACCACACAATATATTTATGTAGTGATATTACAACCAAATGAAATCTCAATTATAAGATCGGGTTGCTTCCACTTTTGGAGATTAGGACCTCACAAAGAGGGTACATTATTTGGATTTTGAACCTAATGGATTGCCGGCCCCTATTTTTGTGTCTGAATAAAGTCCCCTAATGTAAACAAATGGTGTTGGCTATCATTTTCAAATGTCAATCATGAATGGATAGTATCAAAATAAAGTTAAGGGCTATACAATCTTCTTTTTTTTTTTTTTGTAATACTTTTATGTGAATTGTATTGTTTCTTTGACTGTGCTCCTTATGATAAAGAATTAGAAAATTGGGATATAAAATAGGTTTTTGAAATATGTTTGGGAAAGTATTTGAAGTAATAGATGATGGCATTTGGTATCCAGTAATTTTTAAATGAAAAAGTTAATCTGACTCTTAAAAAAATGATGTAAAGGAATTTGATAATGAGAAAGTAAAATTATTGTGTTTTGTTGTACAACCTGTATTTAGTTACACATAAGAATAATAATCTAGTTTTAAAAAGAAAAAAAATGTATTAACAAATTATCAAAATAAAATTTAAATCTAATTTCTTTTTTTTTATATAAATAATATTTTTTTTAATAATAGAGTAGAAGTAATTTTGACATTTGACAAATCCAATAGATTGTAAAAAATGTTCCATATATACTTTCAAAAGTTTCAACCCACTAATCAAAAGATTAAAATAATAAACTTATAAAAGTTTTCAAACTGTACCAATCTACGACTTAAAAAAAATATATTATTATTTTTATTTATTAGATAATTAATATTTAAATTTATTAATAGTTATATTTTTAAAATTTATATAATTATAGTTAATAAATTTTCGTTTTAATAATGAATTTTTTTAAAATATAAGATTATTGATTAACTAAGAAATAGAATTATTATTGTGAAAAATAGAAAAAATATATATTATAAAAAAGTAGTAAGAAAATAGATATTTATTTTCATCCATAGATGCCATTTATGTAGATAAAGAAAAAATCAGTAAAAAATAAAAATAAAAAAAATAAAATTGAAATTATTAAAACAAGGATAAAATTAAAATTAATTTTTATATATTTAAAAATTTTAGAATAAAATCAGAATTTTTTAAAAAATTCTAGATTTGATGTGCTAAATAATATATCAAAATATGAAGGTACTATATGTTATTTTTTAAAATAAGAAGTATTTTTTTTTTTTTTTTGTGAAAATTTTAACTTAATTAGAGGGTGTTAGAATTTAGTTACTTATAAAATTAAAAGAAAGGATTATGAGTTTTTACAACACAAGTGCCTCATATTTCCAAGAGATATATTGTATCATGAAAAGTTGTTTTTGAAACAACATATTATGTAAACAATGCAATATTTCAAAAGCATTGTTTATAGCCCAAAAGCTAAGAATGAAGGGACATAAAAAAATAAAAAAATTAAAAAAAAACCTATATAAGGACACAAAGGAAAAATTTTAAACATATAAAAAACAATCTTATTTTCTTCTCTATTATGTCTAAACTTTCCTAGAAATTTTGAAAACATTTAGATTCGTAAAAAACTTGTTATATCCTAAAGCTATTTGCATTAGAAACTCAAAAGCAATTGAGAGGGGACAAATATCGCTTTTTGGAAGCATATCAATATATGTTTCAAGTCGTTTCAAAATTTTCCTAGTAATCAAAAAGCAATATTTACCAATGGAAATTGAGACGACAATTTCATATATCAAATTGATGAACCAGGATCTAGTGAGACTCGATCGCTTTGATGGATCGAATTTCAATCACTAGCAAGACAAGTTGTGTTTTCTGTTGACTGTGTTGAAGATTTTTTACATTCTGGACCATGATTTGTAGCTCCTTCCTAAGCTCACTGATGAAGATACTTATAAAGTGAGAGCTACTAGAAAGAAATGTGAAGAAGATGAATTAATATGCCGTGCACACATCCTGAACGCTTTATCTGATAGACTTTATGATCTATACAACAACATGAAATCTACTAAGGAGATATGGAGTGCTCTGGAATACAAGTATAAGGCCAATGAGGAAGGTACCAAGAAATTTTTGATATCTAAATATTTTGATTTCAAATTTCTTGATGAAAAACTTCTTTTGCCTCAAATTCATAAACTTCAAATCATTGTTAATAAGTTAATGGTTGTCAAAATTGAAATTCCTGAACCTTTTAAGTTGGTGCAATCATTGCAAAATTACCACCAACTTGGAAATGTTATAGGAAGAAGGTTCTTCACAAGAACGAAGATTACACTTTGGAAGAGATACATAAACATCTTCGTATCGAAGAAAAATCACGTTCAAGAGACAAGTTTGAGGAATCGAACTTTGGCACTTCTAAAGCAAGAGCCAATGTTGTAAACAAGGCCAACCATCCAAAACGCAACCGTCATAAAGGAGACAACAACCATCCCAAATGAAATTCGCTTGGTCCCAAAAAGGATCGAGGGAAGTTAAAAAATAACAAAAAGGGAGGCTGTTTTATTTGTGGTAAACCTAGGCACTTTGCTCGGGATTAAAGATTCAGAAAGAAAAAAACAAAGAGGCCAAGGTTAATGCCATAAAAGAAGAGATTATCTCTGCTGTGAGCGAAGTCAATGTTGTTGAAGAAAAGATTCAAGGCTAGTGGTATGATACTTGTGCTATAATCCATGTTTCTTATGATAGATCTCTCTTCAAGACTTTTGATGAAAACAATAGTGAGCAAGAGATTCAAATGGGAAACGAAAATCATTCTAAGGTCCTTGGCAAAGGAAACATTGAACTCATTTTCACTTCTAGAAAAAAGACCACTCTGACTAATGTATTGTATGTTCCTTATATGAATCGGAATTTAGTTAGTGGTGGTTTGTTAGGCAAACTTGGAATTAAGGATGTGTATGAATCTGGAAAATTGATTTTGTCTAGATTTGGCACTTTTGTTCGAAAGGGTTATTTATGTGCTGGGATGGTGAAATTATATACTGCTGACAATGATAATAATAAAAGTGCTTCTAGTTCTGTTTATATGATTAACTCAAATTCTATAACTTTATGGCATAGTATACTTGCACATAAAGGTGTTCGTACAATTAAAAGGATTATAAAATGTGGTTTATTCTCTTGTGATAATAGTAAATTTGAAAAATGTGAAATATGCATTAAATCTAAAATAATTAAAAAACATTTCCATAATTTTGTTTAAAGGTCTTCTCAATTATTAGATTTAGTGCATAATGATCTTTGTGAATTAAATGATATTTTAACAAGAGGTGATAAAACGATATTTTATAATTTTTAGTGATGATTGTTTTAGATATACTTATGTTTATTTGCTAAAACATAAGGATAAGGCTTTTAGTGCATTTAGTACATAGTGATTTTTGTGAATTAAATGATATTTTAACAAGAGGTGGTAAACTGATATTTTATAACTTTTATTGATGATTGTTCTAGATATACTTATGTTTATTTGCTAAAACATAATGATGAGGCTTTTAGTGCATTGAAATGTTATAAAGTGGAAGTTGAAAATCTATTAGATAAGAAAATCAAAATTATGAGAAGTGATAAAAGAGGAGAATATTTTTCAAATGAATTTTTTGTTTTTTTGTGAAGAAAATAGAATCACCATAAGAAAACTGGCCAAAAACAACGTTTGTTGTTTGGTAAAAACTACGGTGATTTTTGTAAACGTTGTTTTTTAGTAAAAAACCACGTTCGTGGTATTGATCCAAATTTGGTATATAAAAATACAACGTCTATATTTGTAATGTTGTTTTTATAATTAAAAGAATACGTTTTATTTTTCAAAAAAAACATTGTATTTGTTGACA
Source organism: Ulmus americana (assembly GCA_010015005.3). NCBI lineage: Eukaryota > Viridiplantae > Streptophyta > Magnoliopsida > Rosales > Ulmaceae > Ulmus > Ulmus americana. The sequence continues at coordinate 2,719 of WUAT03140564.1, read as the reverse complement.
TTAATTATACCACATTTGTTTTGTGAAAACGTTGTATAAATTGATTAAAATTGGTATATTAAAAAAATGTTCTTTGGATAGATTGTGGTGGAAAGACCAAATATTTGTGTGCCATTATTCCCTCCAATATACTAAAATGTTGTTTTTATCTTCATGACTCAAAAAACACAATATTTTGTTAACATTTCTTTTAATTTTTCACACTGCACATACCCCCTTTCGACCAGTACCTAGAGAAGCGGACCCCTTCGACCGTTTGCGACATACCTTGCACAGGCAACGACAAGGTCGCAGAGGTATTTCTCCTCATCCTTCTTGTAGTTATTTGTTAATGCTTGTCGATTTTCATCCTTAGCCTTCTTCATCACTCTCTTCCTTTATCTCTACCTCAAATGCATGTCGATTGAACTAATCTGGGTTTGCAATTTTGGTTTTGAAATTTAGGGTTTCTCTAGTGAATCGTGAGTTGTTGATAATATTTTGATTTGAAATTTTGGTATGTGGAAATTAGGTCAAGCATCAATTGAAATTTGTGTTTACCATTTTAAACTTATAATTTATTTGCGACTGTGGTTTGGAAATTGTGGTTCTAATTGCCGGACATTACTTACAATTGAACTGGTTTGGAATGTGAAATTACGTCTTTGATTTTTCTTGATTACTATTCAAGCTTCATTTAATGGCAATCTTTGATTTTGCTTGATTGCCCGACATAATTGTTCAAGCTTCGTTTTATAAGGTTGTTTTTGTTTTAATATGCTTTGGTATGTGATTTTTTGGACTTTGCATATTTATTCGTGAAATGCATGCTGCTTCGTTCTGCTAGATTTCTTTTTTAGACATTTAATGGCAATCTTAAAACAATTTAAAGAAATGGTTTCATGCACATTAAACAATTTAAAGTAGTTTTGAGGATAAGAATTAATGCACATTAAAATCAAATTGAAATCAATCTTACTGTGTTATGTGTTCATGACGTGCCCAGTGGAAAAACCAAATTGAAACAATTTGGTAGAAATGGTTTCATGCTGTGTTATGTGGTAACACCAAATTGAAATCAATCTTACTTGCCCATTTGTACCAAATTGTTTTGAGGTTTGCCAAAGTTGATGTTATGTTCTAATAACAGTTTATGTTTCGAACAAGAATAAGTGGCTCGTGTAGCCTTGTGGACAATTTTAAATATATTAATCACTCTCTTACTTGCCCATTTCTATTTCATCCTTTTTAAGCATTAAAAAAAAAAAAACATTTAACTGTGGTCTGTTTTGGTTAAGTGGTCTATTTTAAAAAGGTAGTTCTGCAAGTATTTACATATCTAAGTTTCAAATTTTGTATTGATTAAGTGGTCTGTTTTGGTTCGGATTTTGTTTTGCTATAGTAGTATGCTTCGGAGTTTGTTTGTTTTCGATTCAGTTTTGCTTTAGTTGAAGATTTATGTTGTTTACTTTGATGTTTTGTACAATCTCTTATCAGTATGTTTTGTGTAATCTGTGACGTGTTGGTTGGAAATTCAGTGTTGGTGCAACATATTAGGGCCTGAAAACAGCAGTACTGATTGAGTTTTGGTTGCAATAGGTACTTATTTTCATGTTTGTTATATGGATTTTTAAGATGTTATAAATGTTTGTCTATATGATTGTTTACATGGATTTTATAATATGTTATAAATATTTATATGAATGGATGAATGTATGTATTAAACAACTAATGTTATGTTATTTGTTGCATACTCGATTGAAAAATACAGCATATGCTTAATGTATATTAATGTCAAGCTGACTGGGTAAAAAAAAATGCTCACTTAAAGAAGAAAAAATATATGGATTTGTCATGATAAAAATATAGTATTAAAAAAAATACTGCTTTGGAATTTGTCACCTACATAATTGAAAAAAAAAAAAAAAACTATTCTACAACTTGTCTGAATGATTTGGTATATGTTTTGGGTAGCCTGATTTATTTGCTTTTTGATCAACTTCATAGATGCTTTGCATTAGAATATGGATAAAAGTTGGTTTTCTACTGATAGAACCTCATCAAAGTACGATGAGGGAGTCAACTCTTTCTTGGAATTTGTAACTAAACACGCCACCCATCCTAACTTTCTATTTTGTCAATACACTAAGTGTGCAAATCTGAGATGCCTAGATACTAAAACCGTTAAGGATCACTTGTACGGTCATGGTGTGATGGAGAACTATACGACGTGGGTTTGGCATGAAGAGAGAGGTTCTTCCTCTTCCAAAGAAGATGTAGCGGTTTATGATTTTGACTTCTGCGATGGTCCAACTGTTTGCCAAGATGGTCGAAGACGTTTATAAGGAATATGAGGAAAAACTAGATGCGTTTGTTAGGTTGTTGTTGGTCCGTAAGGCTAACCAAGAGGGGGTGGGGTGAATTGGTTTTATTAAAACTTATAAACTTTTTCGCTTAGTTTATGAAAACCAAAAATACCTTATTCATGCAATTTAAGAGTAAATGCGGAAGCTTAAAAACGTTAAGTAAATTGCAAGAATAAAGGAGTAAAGAGAAGAGAGATGAACACCGGATATTCTCGTGGTTCGGCACTAACACCTACGTCCACGCCACCAAGCTTATCGCTTGAGAGGATTGCACTAACTTATCGGAAATTACAACATAAAACCGATAAACAACTTACACTTGTAGGATTTGGACTAAGGCTATCCCACGACCTCTTCTCTTGTTCGATTTGGTC
>WUAT03140453.1:0-12348 GCA_010015005.3 Ulmus americana | reverse complement strand
ATGTTAGTTGGACCCAAAAATGGTCTTAATTGGATTTTTTACCAAATTTCTGCCCACCATAGTGGAGTATGGTATAAAATCTACCTAATGTACGAACGGAATCACAAATGTCTGTACGGATTTTGTGAAAAACAGCCCCAAAAGTGCCTACCTGGTAGACCCCTAAATTGGCCAGTTTTGGCTATGTATGGGGTCTAGGTTGAGCCAAACCAAGCCCTGAGCTTCCGTACGGACCAAGCATAGTCCATACACCAATTTTGCAGGATAAGGAGTGTAAACCCCGAGAAAGTTAGAATTTTTAATCATGTTTTGTTGTCATTAATTAATAAATTAATAGGCAGTAATTATTGGAAAATTTTATGTTGAATGGTTGAAAATGCACATTGTTTATTATTATTGAAAGTTCCAAAGTTTACTATTATTGTCAAACATTATTTTGACAATAATATCATTATTATAGAAGTTAAAAATTACGTAATTATGGAATTGTTCAAGTACGCAAAATATTGTTGTTAACAATTAATTTTCAAATACGAATTATGAAAATAGTATTGTTATAGATATATTTATTATTATTATTTCTCTTTTATTAAAATAAAACTAATTAAGGAAGGATTTTAAAATGGGCTTTGGCCCAAATTGTAAAAAAAAAAAAAAAAAAAAGAAGAGGGCCAAAGCCCTCATTGGTGTAATATATATATATATGAAAATAAATTAATTAAATGTGTATTATGTGGGTGTTGTGTAAATGTAAACACACACATTGTTTCTCTTTAAAAAAAAAAACAAAGAACCTATATCTAAACCTATGCAAGTTATGTGTATCGGATTGAATCAAACAAAGTCGGTTTTACTGTTTGGTGGGTTTTAAAATCGAACTTTTGTGACGTAAGGAGAGGGTTCGAGAAAGAGTGGAAAGGAAGAAAAGAAAGGGTAGAAAAGTGATTGTTTGATGTGAAAAAAAAAAAGGAAAACATGGAGTTGCCGTTAGGGAGGAACTCGCGGATTGGACCAAGATCAAGCCAGGAACAAAGGATTTTTGCAGTGGAATCGTAGTCTAACGAAGCTTTTGGTAAGTTAGACTAATTTTCTAATGCTTTTAAACCTTTAAAAAAATTGAGAATAGAATGCAGTGGAGGTTGTTTTTAGAGAGAGAAGTTAGTGAGAGGGTGGTTATGGTGATTTTGTTCTGGGAAATCTCGTCGATAGTAGTATATACCATCATGACCAGAATAGAGAGATGAGACCGATGATGGTCTTGGAAGTCGACGAGGTGGCCGAAGACGGCTGGGCTACTGTTGCACTACCGGACCAAGCTGAAGCTCGGTCTTGCTGCCGCGAAAACTAGCGACGCCAGAGGGGAAGCAGACGGGCGGCTGGTGTTGGAGGTTCGACTCTGACAACGGTGTAAGCAGGGCACTGGTGCTAGCCGGCTGGGCTAGTGGTTGTCGCCGGTGTTGTACGTCACGGAGGGAAACGGGAAAGGAGATGAACACTATTCCTTTCTAAACATATGTATATGGTATTAAAAAATAATAAAAATAAAAATAAAACTTTTACTTTATATTGTGCTGAAAACAATTGTAAAAAAAAAAAAAAATAGAAATGGATTCCTTAAAAGGGCTAGCGGCCTAAATTGAGGTGCAAATAAATAAGGGGCTTTGGCCCTTTGTAAAAAAAATTTTAAAATTAAAATAATTAAATTAAAAAAATAAAACAAAATAAAAAAATAAAAAAAGAATTTAAGGGGAAATGAAAATAAAAATAAATAATAAGATAAATAAATTTGTTAATAATAATGAAGATATGTATATGGATTTAGATAGTAATAATAAAACTAAGTATATAAGTAGAAGTTAGTGTTAATAAATGTATAAATTTAGTTGTTAAGATTATATAATTTCAAGTTATTGGAATTTAAGGATGTATAGAAATACCTATAAATTTTAATAATTCTCAAAGGCAAGAAGGAGAAATTATTTATCAAGTGATAAGATAATTATTTAAGAATTTATAATGGGTAAATAGTAATAATTAGAAAAAATGCAAATGCTAAGGAGATTAAATTTAAATTAATCACAGTTTGAGTTATGATATGTAATTGGTAATAATATACCAATTAAAATAAGGAACATTTGAAATTAAACAAAAGCTTAGAAAAGTAAGTTAATTAAGGAAATAAAGTTTTAAATTAAAAATTTCCACGCAATTTAAGTTTTAACGACAAGATTATATTTTGAAGGGGTTAAAATGAAATATTTTAATGTTTCATGCCAAATGTGGTAAAACTAAGTTTTAAGTATATAGAAAAACCCCTAATGAACATTTGGTTTCCAAAGTGTTACAAACTAAAAATATTTTAAACGGAGAATTTAGATACCGGTCCTATAACTGTCAAATAATGACTTTATGATCGCTAATTGTATTGTTTGATAAGTCATTCCGGAAATCGGTGACTAATACAAATAGTGAATGTTCAGGGTTAGGGTTGCGATTTGTAGGAAGAGATCTGCAAAGGAAATGCTGCAAAGAGATAAGTACAGATCTCGTCTACAACATGGAACAAAACATGTTTTCAAAAAATCATACGTGTGCAATATGTTTAACATGCACTTAATGTGATGCTATATGTTTAAGTGTGTACTGATGATTGAAGTGCAATGTTGTGCGTCCTGTTTTAACTGAACTATAATGCTGAAATGTTGACTCTATATATATGCTTTGCAATTTATCAGCATGCGCTTGAATATGCCAACATATATGCATCATTGTTAGACTGGGCAATATTGAATCTGATATAAGTCTATAAGGTAATACATTGTTGGCAAGATTGATAATAGGTAAAGAAGGTATATAAAGATTTGACGGTCAAAAGATGATAAGAGACTAGATAGTCTAAGATGGTTATATAAGGGATTTGATGATCCAATAGGAAATTAATATGTCAAGTGTCATACTCACATTCCTCTTTGCTTGACGACATATATGGTCTTAGATGAGACCTATCCCTTCTGACTTGATGGTAGGCGAATGTGACGGGTGCTGGACTTGTGTCAGTTAGGGTAGCTCCCCCAGCACACTCCAATACCTGCGCACCAGGTACACACACCGTGAGCCCAAACTAATAATAATATTGATAATAGACAATTAGATTAGATAGATTTACGATTTAAGATTATCTAATCTAAAACCAGATTGCATAATAGATCTCATGATGCATCCATTGACATAATATCTGTTTATTTGATTGAAATCATAATTGATTAATTTATTATTATTTTCTGTGCATATCGAATATGTTGCACAATTTTGTGAGATTATGTCTTTACTTCCTGGGCTTCAGCTCACGACTTCTGTTCGTGTTGTAGGTACAATGGCAAGTATGTATTATGTGCTTGATGGGATGTCAGGACTGTGACCAGGCTTTTGGAGGGTTGGAATGGGATCACTACCGCGCAAAATTTTTCCGCATAAGTATGCCAAACCTTATAACATCTGCCACTGATTATAAGCTAGTATTTTTGGTACAAGTTTTTAAATTCATTTATCAGTTCCCAAGGTCTTTTATTATATTTTCTGGAGGCAGTTTTAATCGGTAGTATATGCTAATTAACCTATTTTATTATAACCGTAAGTATGGTTATCTGCAAAATCAGCATTAGTGTCTTATGTTTATAGAATGATTTTCGAACATGTGAGGTAACATCTTGAATTTTTAAGAATCCTTAAGAGGATTCAATCGAGATTCCAAGCAATTTTTATGAATCATTTCCTAAAATTAATCCAGTTTGTATTTTTATTAAAATAGTTTTTAAGTCAAAAGAGTTTGCATTTCAAAAAAAAAAAAAAAATTCCCCAAAATTTGAGACCTAAACTTGTTTACTGCGGATTAACAAGCTGTTAAGAACCTGGGGTGCTACATTTATTTTTTTTTAAAAGCATGTGTGTGTGTGTGTGTGTGTGTGTATAAGGAATCAAGATGTCTTCCTCTTCCCTTCTTGACACGCAGCGCTTGCACAGACTGGACCAGCCCCAGCCGGCCAGCCTGCGAGCCGCCACGCTGATCGGACCGTCCCTCTGCTCACCGTCCTGCCGCCTGCTTGCTTCACCGTTGACCACAGCCACTGCCAATGGCTATTCACGAGCGAGAAAATCGAGCCGTTATGGCTCGGTTTGTCGGTGAAATGGCGGCCCGACTGATTCTGGCCATCCCGGCGACATCTGAGACCTCCCTTGGGTTCGTCTTGGCGCTCCGGTCACGACGGTATTCACCTCCGCCAATGGGTGTTCCCAGTTAAACAACCACCTTAAACCATTTCTCACTCTCTCTGTAATCTCTCTCTAAAACAAACCTTTCTTTCCATTCTTTCTTTAGTTTAAACAATCAAAACAATAAAATGGTTTGATTTACGTACCAAATAGACTTTGTTTTTTTGTTGGTTGATGAACTTCACTGCACACTCCCTTTGTTTCTCACAATAATTGCTTTTTTTTTTTAGCAAGCACACCCTCTATCTCTCTGTTCTCACTTTCTACTTCTCTCTCAAACCATCCATTATGTCACAAAAGTTCTCTTTTTAATAATGCATTATCTACAATGGAAACCAACTTACTCCCCACATATATCAATATATCACTTGCATCTTTATATATATAGTTTTTTTTTTTTCAAGAAAAAAGTTGTGTGTGTGTATATAATACACATCACATATAATTCCTTTACTTCACACACACATTTTTTCCCATTTTGCTAATGTGGGCCAAAGCCCACCTTTTTGTTTTTTTAATTTCTTTGTTGGGCTAAGGTCCAATTTAAGCCCTCTACTTTTTGTTTTATTTTTTGTTAATAATAATAATAATAATAGTTACTAATATTGATAGTATTAGTAACCGCATCATTTTTCATAAATGGGTCATTCTGTAATAACGTAATTTTTAACTTTAATAATAACATTATTATTGCCGAAAGGATATTTGACAATAATAATTAACTTTTGAAATTTCAATAATTATTATTAGTATATGACAATATGCATTTTAGACTACTCTACATAAAATTTTCCAATACTTACTACCAATTAATTCATTAGTTATTGGCAACAAAAATAGAATTAAAAGTTCTAATTTTCTCGGGGTTTACACTTTCTCATGATGCTTTTCCTACCTCTATTTCAAACTGAGATCAAAGGAATCAGCAATGATTTTATAAACCCTATTTTCCCCCCTCTTTTTTTCCTTTAATCTTCTTAGGTTATTTGCTTTGTGGTTGATTTTGCTATTATATGACCAAACCTGCTTGATTTTTATAAACCCAATTTTTGTTGTCGTCTTGAGGATTTGATTTAATAGCTTATGTTACACATTAAGGAAACATGACAATATGGAGTAGCTTTAATAGATCTACCAGAGATGATTATATTCTTCCTTTTATCAAGATTACAATGAAGTTTTTAGAGCTATAGGGAGCCTTAGGCAAGAGAATCGAAGTTGTGGTCATTCAATGATAGACTAAATCTATTTTGTCACTTTTGTGATTGGGATTTTAGTTTACATGGTATACTATGACTAGTTCTTATGATTCTATGTGATGTTCTTAACTTGGAATTAACATATGACACGTGCCTTTGTGATCTCATGTAGTGGACTTCCTAAAATTTTAAAGAAATACAGTACAAGTAAATAGCTTGATTAAATATAATTCGGTGGAAACTCTTAGACTTGATAGCTACTTCATTTGTTAATGCCACTTTATGGTGTGACCTTTACTGTACAGAGAAGATTTCAATCTATGGTAAAGTCATGAATTTTGTTTTCAAATGTGTCTTAAGTTGTTTTCTTGTGATCATTCTCTGCGTCTACTCTTAGAGAGGATAGCAAAAATTTTGTTATATGTCCAGAATTTTCATTATGCATAAATTAGAACTATAATATCTCTAGTCTATGTGAATTTTCTAGGTTGTTGGAAGTAGCTTTTGGCCTTTTATTGTGATTTAATTTTTTGTATTCTTATTTGCTATGTATCTTCTAAGTTGGTTAGTTAGTTGGCTCCTTAGTGAATGCATTGGTCCTTCCCTACAATAAGTTAAAATCTTCATTTTCCCAGATGCACTATTCCTCTACCCAACGCTTTAGAAGTTAAAGACAGGGCATGCTTTTGTTATTGATAACCATAATGAAATTTTTAACTTTAAATATATGCACTTTGTAATACTTCAGCACAACTAGTTTATTCTCCATCATCATCCATGTTTTTCAATATGGTTCCACTCGTGCAATAGAAGCTGGATAATCATATCAGCTACAAAATATATGCACTTTGGATCAATCTAGTTCTCTACCTTACCTACAAAATTGATTTGATAATTAAGACAATTGAGATGTAGAAAATGTTGCTGGTGTTCTATGTGTTTTGTAGCATGAATGTTGCTTTTAAATAATTATAGTGTCTAACTCGATTTTCTTTGCCTCAGCTTGTGCCTAAGAAACAAGGGACACCAAGGAAAAATGACATAGTATTTGCTTCACCCACTGGTAAGGAGATAAAGAACAAGGGAAAACTTATCAGTATCTGAAATCTCATCTTAGAGGTCATGCTATTTCTAAGTTTGACTGGACTACAGGTCTCTTCTCTTTTTGTGTACTTTTATAGATCAAAGATCTTAATCATATGTATATATGACAATTTCTGAATAGGAGACACAATTTCAAATCAAAAACTAACTACTAGCTGGGTTTTCAAACCAAAAATTAACCACTGACAAAAAAATGTCAAATATGTTCATATATGTGTATGCACGCACCACAAGACATTATGCGTATATTGTATATGTATATGTGTGTGCTTTCGTGCATATATACATATCTTTGTTGTTATATTTCTGATAGAGGGAAAGAGTGTGTTTGTCAAGTTTTTAATTTTTATAATGCTCGTCAATGAATCAAATGTGGAATATAAAAATTTAACTTTTAACTGTAGGGGGAGCAAGATAGAGATATATGTGTTGTTGAAGCAAAGAAAATTGAGGTTTGCCATTGGAGCAAGAGGCTACACCTAGGTGCATGCATTGAGACACTAGATTTTGTCCCAATTAAAGGAGAGATAAAATTCATGCTTTGCTTCATTTTATATAAAGGTGTGTAGTAGGTTTGTGCTACTAGCTCAGTAATCTTGTTCGTTAAAAGATTTTAAACTTCTAAACTGGATTTCATCTTGTAGATAGATCCTTTTTTATATAGTTCACTTTTTTGAATATTAGATAGATCCTTTTTTCATGTTGTTCTGTGTTTGGTTGCCTTTCAATCAAAACCGGAGCAAAAACCAACCACTAGTTTGTTTTTTGGTCCATATTTGGTTGCCTTTCAACCATACCAAAGCAAAAACCAACCACTGGTTCGGTTTTTGTCTGTGGTGCGAGTGGAGCTGGGTTTAACATTGTAATTCTAATTTTTCCTTATTGTTTTCTGGAAGCAATGTCACTTAGAACTAGATATAGCTTTTCATATGTGAGATTTGTTTCCCACATTTTGTTATGCTTTACAATATCGGTTGGTTGTCTCAACTTAGTTCTCTTATTTGTGCAGGAACCGTGTTTTAAAGAATGTAGTTTCTATTGTGATGGAATTTGGATTTGGGAGTTCTAGCATCTCAATAGTGTTGCTCGCTCATTTTGTTCCATAGAACTAACCAGTACAGCTTTTCTTGGACAAAAACTGATTTTGTCCAACTATGATGATATCATTTTGTTCTGATGTTGCTCTTTTGTTTCACAAACAATTATGGATTGTTGCTCCAATCATTTTGATAGCATGCATCCCGGTTACCTTATGGGTGAAGCATTTTTGATAGAAAGGTTAAGAATTGGTTAGGTTGATCATTGTAGATTTGATCTAGATGAGCATGGGAAGTTTTTCAAAATTGGAAAACTCCTGCGCAAGCCTCTTCAAACCAGATTGATTGAGGTCATCCGGGCCCATAAAGACGACTTTGCTTGGACCCATCACGACATTCTAGGGAATACCCATCAATTATGATTCACAAGCTTAATGTTGATCAGAAGGCCAAGCCGGTAAAGCAAAATAGGAGATCTTTCAATTGGGAGAGGTTTGTTACCATTTATACCGAACTCGATACACTGATTGAGGCAAAGTGTATTTGGGAAATTTATTATCCCAAATGGATTTCCAACGTGCTATTGGTGAAAAAGGCTAATGGAAAATGGAGAGTATATACCGATTTCACAAACTTGAATCGGACATACCCCAAGGATAGTTTCCCCTTGCCCCGAATAGATCAGCTAGTAGATGCAACAACTGGTCATGATTTGCTAAGCTTCATGGATGCGTACTCGGGCTATAATTAGATTAGGATGGCTCCCGAAGATGAAGAGAAAATAGCTTTTATTACAAATCAAGGTTTGTATTGCTACAAGGTGATGCCATTTAGGTTGAAAAATGCAAGAGCCACTTATCAACATTTGGTGAAAAAAATGTTCATCGAACTCTTGGGGAAGTCAATGGAAGTATATGTCGATTATATGCTGGTCAAATCTCTACAGGCCGAACTGCATATTCAACACCTTGAACAAACTTTCAAGTGTTGAATAAGTACAAAATGAGACTCAATCCAGCAAAGTGCACATTCGGGGTGGCTTCTGGGAAGTTCCTAGGATTCATGGTACATAATCAGGGAATTGAAGCCAACTTGGAAAAACTTCAAGCCCTGCTGGAAATGAAATCCCCGGCTAAGGTCAAAGATGTTCAATGCTTGATCGGATGCATTGTAGCTCTGAACTGATTCATTGCTTGGGCTACAAACAAGAGCCTTCCATTTTTCAAAGCGCTTAAAAAAGGGGCGAAATTTGCCTGGACAGATGATTATGAGCGCTCTTTTCAAGAGTTAAAAGACCTATTTGGGAAAAGCTCTGATCATGTCTAAGCCGATTGCAAGAGAAACCTTGATTGTATATTTGGTAGTCTCAGAGGCGGTGGTTAGTGCTGTCCTGATCCGAACAGAGGCTAATGCAGAATTTCATGTCTTCTATGTTAATCGGGCATTGCTTGACTCGGAGACAAGGTATCTAGATACTGAGAAGACTACTTTGGCCTTGGTAATTGCTACTCAGAAGCTTCGTCCATACTTCCAAGCTCATTCAATTCTCGTTTATACCAAGGCCCCTCTTTGGAAGATTCTACAAAATCCTGAATATTTGGGGAGGTTGGCTAAGTGTGCAATAGAGCTTAGTGAGTTTGACATAGAATATAAGCCCTGAACCGCTATCAAGGGGTAAGCCGTGGCTGACTTCATCTTGGAGTTCACTCGATCAGACTTTGTCCTAAGCGAGGGGAACCTAGATGAAGTAGAATGGAGAGTACCCATCTGGAAGATGTTCGTGGATGGGTCAACAAACTGGGAGGGATCCAAAGTCGGAATAATACTTGAAAGCCCATCTCATGAAAAAATCTTGAAGGCTTTTAATCTAGATTTTCCCTCTTCAAACAACGAAGTTGACTTCGAAGCCCTGCTAACCGGACTCAAAATGGAAAAAGACATGGATGTTAAGGCTATTCAAGTATTTTGTGATTCGAAGTTGGTATCTTCATAGATAAACTCCGAATTTGAAGCTAGGGAGCCAAGAATGGTGACACACTTGCAATTTGCAAAAGATTTGGTTTCTTATTTCGAGTCATTTGAAATTATTCACATTCCCCTAGCATCCAATTATGAGGCAGACAGGTTGGCCCTGATAGGCTCAGGAATAGATTATGATCCAGCCTATTTGATTAATAAGTTGCACTTTTCTTCGGTTGACGGATCCTTGGTCAACAATGTTGATGAAGGAAGTACGTGGATGACCCTTATCATCAGATATTTGGAGAGTGGAGAACTTCCCCTAGATAAAATTAAAGCCTGCACCTTAAAAAGGAGAGTCGTCCATTATGCCTACAAGTTCGGGCAGTTATACAAATGAGGGTATTTTACCCCCTTGTTAAAGTGTGTAACGCCTGACCAGGGTCTTTATGTTATGCAAGAAATCCTTAAAGGGGTATGCGAGAATCACTCAGGTCAATGATTACTTCTACACAAAGTAATCCGGCAAGGTTACTATTGGCCAAACATAGTTAAAGATGCTAAAGAATATGTTCGGAAATGTGATCATTTCCTATGTTTCTCTATGATAACTCATCAACTAGTAGCGATGCTTACTTCGGTTCTGAGTCCCTGGCCTTTTGCCAAATGGGGGATTGATTTGATCGGACCATTGCCACAAGGAAAATACCAAATGAAGTTCACAATCGTGGCAATTGACTATTACAACAAGTGGGTAGAAACTAAGCCTATGTCCGAAATTACCAAAGCCCAGGCAACTAACTTCATGTGGAAAAACATTATTTGTAGATTCAGGGTTCCACATTCCCTGATTTCATATAATGGTAGACAGTTTGATTCGATTGGTCTACGAAACATTTGTTCGGAACTGGGGATTCAAAAGAACTTTTCCAGCATCACTCATCCCCAGTCAAACAGACAGGTAGAGGTGGTAAATAAGACCATAAAGAGGAATCTGGAGCGTAAATTAGAAGGGGCAAGAAATGCTTGGGTTGAAGAGTTACCCCGAGTTTTATGGGCATATCAAACTACAAGTGGGACTGCTACTGCTGAATCTCCATTCTCTATGACATATGGAACTGAAGCCTTGGTTCCAGCTGAAATTGGAGAGCCATCATTCCGGACAGCTCACTTTGACTCTTATTTCAACGATCAAGGTTTGGCATTAAACCTAAATTTGATTGAAATTGAAAGAGAAAAGTTGTAGCTCCGAATGGTGGCCAATCAACAAGTCGCAGCTCCGAATGGTGGCCAATCAACAAGCTGCTGCCTGATCATAAAACCCCCGGCTGAAGATTTGACACTTTTTATCCAGAGATTTAGTACTTAAAAGGTCATGCAAAAACAAGGTGTATTTTCCCCAAACTAGGAGGGACCTTATCAGGTAACAGAGCTTGTTATTTCCAGGTCTTAAAAATTAGAGAAGCTTGATGGTACTCCATTGTCGCATCTATGGAATGCTGATAATTGATAAAGTCCTATCAGTAAGTCCCTCATTTTAAAATTTTGATATTCTTCAATGAATGATGTATTTTGGGTAATATAATCGTGTTCTGCTCTTACATTTGGTTAAATTATTTATGTTTTGATTAACATATGTGTTCTGCACTATTTGAAACATTGTTTATACTTTGATAAATTGTTTTATAAAAATTCATCAAAGTAGGAGGAAATGGATATCTGAATAGGAAAAAGGTGTTAAGTATTTATTTGTTTGTTTGTAGAATGTTTATTCGGGTTTTCTTGATAGTTAGGGGCTAAAGTTAAGAGTCCTTGCCCATTCGGAGTTGGTTATGATAACATGTATCATAAGATGAAATCTCATAAGTTAGTTTACATAAGTTTATTGAAAATTATTTGTGAAATTATAAGAAATTGCTTCCTTGCTTGAATATGATGTATATATTTGGTAGTTGTAAAATTAAAATTCGTAGTAACAGTTGCACAAAGAAGAACCACAAGTTTAGAAAAATAACACGAAATCTGAGACTGAGGAAAGAGTCCCGATCAGATTAGAGTTTGTGAATCAGTCTAAGAGGTTAAGTGTCAACTAACCCTAGTCGAATTTAGTTCGGAGAAAGAGAAAATCCCGAATAAATACCAACCTCTCTTGAGAAAAGACTAGTTCAGAATGTTGAAGTAAATAAAACATCTCTTGAAACTAAGTCTAAAGACTAGTTCGGAATGTTAAAGTAAATGGAAATTCATAAAGCACAATTGATCACGTGCAAAGGGCAATTAAGAATAAGTACTCTGAATGCAATAATAGACATAAAGATATATATAAAGAAATGTTTAGGCGAACCAAGTATTTAAATCTTTACAAAACATATGCAAATATGTAAAGAAAATATCTATACACATGAATTGGAAGAAGGTCAGGCTTAATCAGGCTTCTTTTGCCTTTTTTCTAAACTCCTCTGAACGATGTCTTTGATTCATCTGGATTGAAGGAAGTAGGCTGAAACAGGTGATTCAATGTGGCCGCGAACTTTGAACTGGGTCCAATCTATGCTTTCCCATCTAGGGTAGTTCGCTGTATGCCACTGAGCGAGAGCCAGCCCCGACTCGAAGTTCGCTATTTTTTCTGACTCAATATCCTGGATTACTTGGGACAATTGAGTGAGTTCATTGTTTCTTTCTTCGAGCAATTGGCGAGTTAGGGTGAGCTCAGTCTCGAGTGTTGTAGGGGATGATTTCTACAATTGAATTTCTCGTGGTATGTTGGAGCCACCAGTAAC